>CAMZMU010000036.1:79345226-79507755 GCA_947311845.1 Poa pratensis
GGCGTCTCGCGCGCGTATGCTGGTCTGCGTCGTAGCGGCGTTGCTGCTGCTCGTGGACGCCGGGCGCCACGGGCACGGGCACGGGCGCCCGGCGCACAGGCATACCAAGGGCCTGCGGCCGGGGAAGGCGGCTTCGGCGGCGAAGCCGTATCCGGCGAACGCGACGGCGCCGGGGGAGACGATCGAGCGGCGGTTCACGCGGTGGGTGCGGTTCATGGGCGGGCTGGAGCACAGCGTGTTCCAGCGCGCGCTGAACCGCGCGCTGCTCCCGACAACGCGCACGCTGGTGGTGGACAAGAGGCCCGGCGCGGGGGACTTCACGTCCATCCAGGCCGCCGTGGACTCGCTCCCGCTCATCAACCTCGGCCGCGTCGTCATCAGGGTCAATGCCGGCACTTACACGTACGTACGTGTGACCAGCTCTTGTTTAGTTCGCTTCAGTTTATCGTCAAACAATGCTTGCCATTGCCGGCGTCTGAAACTGCGAAACGATACGTGCGCGTGGCGAATGTGCAGTGAGAAGGTGAACATCTCGCCGCTGCGGGCGTTCGTGACGGTGGAGGGCGCAGGCGCGGAGAGGACGGTGGTGCAGTGGGGCGACACGGCGGACAAGGTGGGTGCGGGGCCCTGGGCCCGTCCCCTGGGCACCTTCGCCTCCGCCACCTTCGCCGTGAACTCGCAGTTCTTCGTGGCCAAGAACATCACCTTCAAGAACACGACGCCGGTGCCTCGGCCGGGGGCGCTGGGGAAGCAGGGGGTGGCGCTGCGGATCTCGGCGGACAACGCGGCGTTCGTGGGGTGCAACTTCCTGGGCGGGCAGGACACGCTGTACGACCACCTGGGGCGGCACTACTACCGCAACTGCTACATCGAGGGCTCCGTCGACTTCATCTTCGGCAACGCCCTCTCCCTCTACGAGGTAGGTGCATCTTCTTCTTCTTCCCTAGCTCGCTCAGACAAGTTTCAGACAAAGCTTAGCAGGCTCTGCAATTGGAGTATTTTTTGTCTAATCTGGCCCTTTTGCCGAACTAATGACGTATCTGGCCGCTCCTGGGAACTAATTGCAAATCTGGCCCCCCGAGGTCGGCGCCAACGCAAATGGAGCCGACCTTGTGTAGGTCGGCGAAATGGCATTTCGCCGACCTACACAAGGTCGGCTCCATTTGCGTTGGCGCCGACCTCATGGGCCAGATTTGCAAATTTTGGTTGGCGCCGAACTGCACAAGTTCGGCTCCATTTGCGTTGGCGCCGACTTCAGGGGCCAGATTTGCAATTAGTTCCCGGGAGCGGCCAGATACGTCATTAGTTCGGCAAAAGGGTCAGATTTGGCAAAAAATACGCAATTGGAGTCAACAGAGTATCTTTGCTGGACCTGAAGTGTCAGTAGAATGGAGCCCTAGTACAGCACAAAGAGGGCGACATGTCAGTGTAGCCATTTGGCCAGGTCTCTGTGACAGAGCATCCGGCTTGAGCACTGTCCCACGTACATACAAGAGGCCGTGGTGCACGGGTCGTTGATGAGTTTTCGGACACTGTCAAAACCTAGTACAGTACATTCCCGGAAGGGGACGCGACCGTGAGCCCGTGATAGATCCTGTCCCAGAAGCAGCCCGTTTCTACGATCTCATCTCTGTGGCAGCAAGCCACCGCTTCCTCGTCGTGGAGCTAGCCGCCGGAGCTGCTCACGGCCTCTCAGCCATAGTATCTCGTCTCTGTCTGCCTCAGAGGTTGTGACCACGTTTCAGTACTCGTTCAGTGCATGCATGATGCACTCGTTCAGTGCAGACAAGACGAGAGGGAGGGGAATGTCGATTGCCATTAAGTAATCGGGGATTTTGGCTCTTAATTGCAGCGAGCCTGTGTCGATCCCTTTGTCGTTGCCGCCGGGACTGTTGCAGAATGTGGTTTTCTGGAGCTAGCAGGTTCTCTGGTCCCTGTAGCCTGTAGGTGTAGTAGGACATGGCCCTAGGTGCCGGCTGCTCCGGCCTGTGACGGACGAGCTGGCGCCGTTGCGTGGCTGCCTAGCCGAGCGTCCCTGTCAAAAACTAGAGATAAAAACAGCTACGGTTTAGGCTCCGTTTGGCACAAAATATTTTTGACATATACAGAAAAGTTCGGTTTCTAAAAAATCCTGAAGTATTGAATACTTTAACGTGTTTGCATCCAAATAATGTGGTTTTATAAAACTAAAGTATTCTACAAAACTGTAGTTTTTTTTAAAGAATGGGAGAAAGAGGACTGACCCTCTTTTATCGAAACTGATAAAGGAGAGAAAAACTACTCCCTCCAGTCCGTAAAAAATGTCGTAAGAAACCAACGAGACATCCTAAACTCATATGTATACCTTTCGACAGTTTTTCCGGATCAGAGGTAGTATAATATTTGTTCGCTAGACATTGGAATACTTTGGTTTTGAAATACTTTAGTGTGGGAAATACCGACCTACCAAACTGATAGTCTGCGGTTGCTGTAAAGAAAAAATGTTAAAGAATGGCGATGCTAAGAATTCAGGTACATAGGTATTGCGGTTTGGCTATTTCTTTTAGGGTGCAATGCATATACATGGCACATCTACGTGTAAGTCGATCGATATATCCGATTTACTAATCCTAATTCTCTGAGATATTTTTATGTCCAGATCCACTCGAGTGTATATTTAGTTTAGTGAAAACTTGCACTTAGAAATTAACTTAGACATGCAAAACTCAGTCGACTTAGATATGACATACCCTTAGTAGGATTTTCTTGGTCGGAAGTCCCTACTTGCTAGGCCCTATCTGTTGAGAGACAATAATTCGGTAGCCAATCAATCCTCACTACATTACAACGCAAATTTGGCAAGACACCAATCGCCACTTGTAGCCTATATGCATGTTAATTACGCTTTGCAAGTTCGTACATGCGTGCCATGCTATAGCTAACATGATCACCATGGCGGTATTTTTGGTTGCAGGGGTGCCACGTGCACGCGGTGGCGCCGCAGTACGGCGCGCTGACGGCCCAGAACCGGAAGAGCCTGCTGGACGACACGGGCTTCTCGTTCCTCAACTGCCGCGTGACGGGCTCCGGCGCGCTCTATCTGGGCAGGGCCTGGGGCACCTTCTCCCGCGTCGTCTTCGCCTACACCTACATGGACAACATCATCATCCCCCGCGGCTGGTACAACTGGGGCGACCCCACGCGCGAGATGTACGTCGCCGCCATGATCGAAGCTTGGTTTGGTTAGTGTTGTCCATGGATGAATATATGACGACTGACGATGAGCGGCGGCGGTGCCGTTCTCTTTGGTTGCAGGACGGTGTTCTACGGGCAGTACAAGTGCACGGGGCCGGGGCGAACTACGCCGGCAGGGTGGACTGGTCCAGGGAGCTCACCGACGAGGAGGCCAAGCCCTTCATATCGCTCAGCTTCATCGATGGGTGGGAGTGGCTCAGGTTGTAGCACAAGATGAACTCCGGAAAGTAGCAGAGGAATTAACCTGATTAATTTGGTTTCAATGTATGTTTGCGATTTCTTGACGGGTAGGGATTTTTTTCCTTCTTCTTCTTCCGTTTCAGAGAGAGTCCCGAGTTTGACGGTTCTGATTTCTGACCAAGACCGCAAATAGTAACATGTTTCGTTTTTTACAGGGTCACATGAACCCTTTTCCTTTTAACATACATGAGCCTTTTTTTTCTAGTGGAGCTGACATGCATCTCGTCGCTACCTAAGATCGTACCCCTTCACTCAGCTCTAGCGAACAGGCGCGCCTCCTGTGGGCGGAGGCCGCTGATCTCCCGTCTCCTGTGGCTTTAGGGCCATGGAGACGCGGTGAATCCCGGTTATTGCCAGCGGGAGGGATCTGTTTCTGAGTGTTTTTTCAATTTTGTTTAGCGTATGTGTCCTACTCTGGATAACACAGCGGTGACGTCCTGAAGATGGAATAAGATCCTCCCTGTCTAGCCCCGATCTAGTGGTAAGTACTGATACGTCCATTTTGCATCACTATTTTATATCATAATTTACTGCTATTCATCGATATATTTCATATTTAGAAGTGTTACTTATGTTATTTTACCTATTTTGCATGTTTGATGAATAATGGAGAATTGGACACCGGAGTCAGGATTCTGCTGGAAAAAGCACCGTCGAGATGCATTATTTCTGAAGATCAATAAATCGAAGGAGACATATGGAAGTCCCTATTTCACCAGAAGATGGAGGAGGCCAAAAGGGGAGGCTGAGAAGGGCCAAGGTGGGCCCTCCTCACCAGCTGGCGCGGCGGGCCCACCAGCCGCGCCGACAGGTGGTTTGGGGGCCCTGGCCCACCTCAGCCGTTCCCCCTTCGCGTACTTGACCCCCTCGGAACCCTAACACACAGGGGAGGGCCATCGAAATATTCCGCCGCCTCCACGAGGCGGAAAACACCATAGAGCGAAAAGCTCCCCTGCAGGAAGAAATCTGCCGGGGGAAATTCCCTCCCGGAGGGGGAAATCGTCGCCATCATCACCGTCATCGAGCTGGACTTCATCGGGATCATCATCATCATCATCTCCACCGCCAACACCATCATCACCGCCGCTGCACCCCGTCTCCGCTATAACATCTAGGGCTGAATCTTGTCTATTTCATAGGGGAAACTCTCCCGGTGTTGATTACTCTTGTTATTGATGCTATTGGGTGAAACCATTGGACTAAGGTTTATGTTCAGATTGTTATTCATCATCATATCACCTCTGATCATGTTCCGTATGATGTCTTGTGAGTAGTTCGTTTAGTTCTTGAGGACATGGGAGAAGTCTTGATGTTAGTAGTGAACTATGTTGAGTAATATTTAATGGTTTGATGCTTAAATTGTGGTGTTATTCTTCTAGTGGTGTCATGTGAACGTCGACTACATGATACTTCACCTTTATGGGCCTAGGGGAATGCATTGTGTATTCGTTTTCCAATTGTGGGGTTGCCGGAGTGACAGAAACCTGAACACCCGTTGGTATATCGATGCATGAGGGATAGCAGGATCTCAAAGTTTAAGGCTGTGGTTAGTTTATCTTAATTACTTTCTTGTATTTGCGGATGCTTGCAAGGGGTATAATCACAAGTATGTATTAGTCCTAGGAAGGGCGGTGCATTAGCATAGGTTCACCCACACAACACTTATCAAAACAATGAAGATTAATCAACTATATGAAGCGAAAGCACTTGACAATATTCCCGTGTGTCCTCAAAAACGTTTGGTCATTATAAGTACAACAACCGGCTTGTCCTTTGCTGTAGAAAGGATTGGGCCACTCGCTGCAACTATTATTACTGCATTTTATTTACTTGTACTTTATTTATCTGTCATATCAAAAACCCCTAAAAACTTGTCTGAGAGCATTTACAGTGAATCCTTCATCAAAACCGCTTGTCAACACCTTCTGCTCCTCGTTGGGTTCGACACTCTTATTTATCGAAAGTACTACGATACACCCCCTATACTTGTGGGTTATCAAGACTATTTTCTGGCGCCGTTGCCGGGGAGTGTAGCGCTATTGGTAAGTGGAATTGGTAAGGGAAACATTTATTGTACGTGCTGTTTTTATTTTTGCCTGCTGCTATATCTCATTATGGAGGGGTCTTCTCTTGAATTCCTATTTGGGAAAACAACTACCACTGCTAAGGTAGTAGAGGAGGCGCCAGATGAGCAGGTAATACCGTTCAAAATTCCTATGAAAATTGTTGAACGTGTCACAAATAACCGCTATGCAGGAGATGGAACTGTCCATCCTGGAGATCATTTGTTATTTCTGCATGAATTGTGCGAGTTATTTAAGTGTGCAGGTATCTCGATGGGAGAAGTTAAGAAGAAATTATTCTCTCTATCACTGTCTGGTAAAGCTGCACATTGGTATAAACTGCTGAAGAATGGGTATTCTCTTGGATGGGAGGAAATTGTACCTCTCTTTTACTCCAAATTCTATCCTCCAAGTGAGATTCATAAGGATCGGAACCTCATATATAACTTCTGGCCCTATGATGGAGAGAGTATCGCTCAAGCGTGGGGAGATTGAAGGCATTGATGCTCAAATGTCCCATTCATGACCTTCCTGGTAATGTTGTTATTGATAACTTTTATGCAAGACTCTCCTTTCAAGATAAAACTCTATTGGATACCACTTGTGCTGGATCGTTCACTCGTAATAAAGAAGAGTTTAAGTGGGACCTTCTTGATCGGATTCAGGAGAACACTGAAGGATGGGAAAATGACAAAGGTAGGGAGTCAGGTATAAGCTATGACTTTGAGTGTGTTAAAAGTTTTATGGATGCTGATGATTATCGCAAAATTAGCACTACTTATGGTCTTGACTCTCAAATTGTTGCAAACTTTTATAAAGCCTTTGCTTCCTATTTCGGTTTGCCGAAGGAGGGTTTTAAAAATTATCATGAACCATATAAAGATGAATCTGTTTCTCATATATCTAAAGGTGTTGAGGTTAATGTTGTTGATCGCATTATTCCAGAACCTTATATTGAAAAAGTTCCTTTTCCTAATAAGATTAAGGAACATACTATCATAACTGGTGTTGTTAGTAAAAGTAATAAGAAAACTACCAAACCTGATGAGCAAATAACTGTTGAACCTGTTATAGCATTGGTTAAAGATCTTGTCACTGAAAATTTAGAAGATAGACACATTATCTTTTGTGAGGATGTTTCTAATATTGTCTCACATCCTAAAAGTTTTAGGAAGTCTAGTGTTCCTGTGCTTTCTGTTAGGATAGGTGATCATTGCTACTATGGTTTATGTGATATTGGTGCAAGTTCTAGTGCCATTCCTTATGAGCTTTACAGGGAAATTATGCACGAAATTGCTCCTTGTAAACTTGAAGAAATTGATGTGGTTATTCAGCTTGCAAATAGGGAAACTATCTCTCCAATTGGTATCATTAGAGATGTCGAAGTCCTTTGTGGTAAGACTAAATACCCTGCTGATTTTCTTGTACTTGGGTCGGCTGCCAATGATAGTTGTCCTATTATTTTTGGTAGACCTTTTCTGAATACTTGTGGTGCTGTTATAGATTGTAAGAAAGAGAAAATCTTTACTAAATTTGCTGGTGAATCTTATGAATTCAATTTCTCTAAATTTGCTAAAGCACCTTATGAAACTGAATTGCCTAGTGAGGATTTTGAAATTGCTCAACTTGCATCTATTGTTCTTGCTCCTAACAATGCTTTGCAGCAACATATGGAGAATCATGAAAGTGAGAACTTCAGGGAAGAAAGGAATGAGCTTGATGAAGTATTCCTTCGTCAACCTATGCTCAAACACAATTTACCTGTGGAAGATTTGGGTACCACAATGCCACCCAAGGAGGATCTTGTTTTTGATTTGAAACCTCTGCCTGATAATCTTAAATATGCTTATATTGATGATAAGAAAATATATCCTGTTATTATCAGCTCTAAACTTTCAGGTACAGAGGAGGAAAGGTTATTGAGAGTGTTGAGGAAACACCGCGGAGCTATGGGATATACTCTTGATGACCTGAAAGGAATTTCTCCTACTATATGTCAGCACGCCATCAACATGGAACCTTATGCAAAGCCTGTTGTTGAGCATCAGCGTCGTTTAATACCCAAGATGAAAGAAGTGGTAAGAAAAGAAGTATTAAAACTTCTTGAAGCTGGTATTATTTATCCTATTTTTTTTTGAAGCTCATACAGTAGGGAAAACCCCTACTGCAATTTTCCATTTTCTATTAAAACAGCCAGCGGCAAATATTTACAAGGTTACAAAGTTCATAAAAGAAGTCATAATGAATCAAGCCACTGCTGCATTCCCTCACGAAGACTAGGTTTAGCTCTATGCATGATAAGAAAAAAAGATTCTTTAAACATAAAAAGACATCTGTCTATTATTACCGTTGGCTGATAGTACCTATTGCTGATAGTAGATGGGTAAGTCCTGTGCATTGTGTTCCTAAGAAAGGAGGAATTACCGTTGTTCCTAATGAAAATGATGAACTAATTCCTCAAAGAGTAGTAGTTGGTTATAGGATGTGCATTGATTTTAGAAAGGTTAACAAAGTAACTAAGAAAGATCATTATCCTTTGCCTTTTATTGATCAAATGCTTGAGAGGTTGTCCAAGAAAACTCACTTTTGTTTCCTTGATGGGTATTCTGGGTTTTCTCAAATTGCTGTGAGAGCGCAAGATCAAGAGAAAACTACTTTTACTTGTCCTTATGGAACTTATGCTTATAGACGTATGCCTTTTGGTTTATGTAATGCTCCTGCTACTTTTCAAAGATGCATGTCTGCTATTTTTCATGGCTTTTGTGAGGAAATTGTGGAAGTCTTCATGGACGATTTCTCCGTCTATGGAACTTCCTTTGATAATTGTTTGCACAACCTTGACAAAGTTTTGCAGAGATGTGAAGAAACTAGCCTTGTTCTTAATTGGGAGAAATGCCACTTTATGGTTAATGAAGGAATTGTTCTTGGACATAAAATTTCTGAAAGAGGTATTGAAGTTGATCGAGCTAAAGTGGAGGCAATTGAAAAGATGCCTTGTCCCAAAGATGTT
Organism: Poa pratensis; assembly: GCA_947311845.1. Lineage (NCBI taxonomy): Eukaryota > Viridiplantae > Streptophyta > Magnoliopsida > Poales > Poaceae > Poa > Poa pratensis. The sequence goes on from CAMZMU010000036.1 coordinate 79,353,774, forward strand.
AAAGGTATTCGTAGTATTCTTGGTCATGCTGGTTTTTATAGGAGGTTTATTAAAGATTTCTCTAAAATTTCCAAGCCTCTTACTAATCTTCTTCAAAAAGATGTACCCTTTGTTTTTGATGATGATTGTAAGGAAGCTTTTGAAACTTTGAAAAAGGCTTTAATCACCGCTCCTGTAGTTGAACCACCTGATTGGAATTTACCTTTTGAAATTATGTGTGATGCTAGTGATTATGCTGTAGGCGCTGTTCTTGGGCAGCGAGTAGATAAAAAGTTAAATGTTATTCATTATGCTAGTAAAACTCTTGATTCTGCTCAAAAGAATTATGCCACTACTGAAAAAGAATTTCTAGCTGTAGTTTTTGCTTGTGACAAATTTCGACCCTACATAGTTGATTCGAAAGTCACTATTCATACTGATCATGCTGCAATTAGATACCTTATGGAAAAGAAAGATGCTAAGCCAAGGCTTATTAGATGGGTACTTCTTTTGCAAGAATTTGATTTGCATATCATAGATAGAAAAGGTGCTGAAAATCCTGTTGCTGATAATTTGTCTAGATTGGAAAGCATTCCTTATGATCCTATTCCTGTTAATGATAGCTTTCCAAATGAACAATTGGCTGCAATAAGTGTAAGTTCGCGAGATAGTCCTTGGTATGCTGATTATGCTAACTTTATTGTTTCCAAGTACTTGCCTCCAACCTTTTCAGCTCAGCAAAGAAGGAAATTCTTTTATGACTTGCGGCATTACTTTTGGGATGACCCACACTTATATAAAGAAGGAGTCGATGGTATTATGCGAAGATGTGTTCCTGAATATGAACAACAGGAAATACTGAGGAAATGCCATGGAAGTGCTTATGGAGGGCATCACGCTGGAGATAGAACTGCGCAGAAAGTTCTACAATCAGGTTTTTATTGGCCTACCCTCTTTAAGGATGCAAGAAAGTTTATTTTATCTTGTGATGAATGTCAAAGGGTTGGTAATATCTCTAGACGCAATGAAATGCCTATGAGTTATTCTCTTGTTATTGAACCATTTGATTGTTGGGGATTCGACTTCATGGGTCCTTTTCCTTCTTCACAAGGTAATACTCATATACTTGTTGCTGTTGATTATGTCACTAAATGGGTAGAAGCTATACCTACTAAAAGTGCTGATGGTGAGACCTCTTTAAAAATGCTTCAAGATGTCATTTTTCCTAGGTTTGGTGTACCTAGATATCTTATGACTGATGGAGGTTCTCATTTTATCCATGGTGGTTTTAGAAAGACTCTTGCTAAATATGGTGTTAATCATAGAATTGCTTCAGCCTATCATCCTCAAACTAGTGGACAAGTAGAATTGTCAAATAGGGAGATTAAATCTATCTTGCAAAAGACTGTTAATAAATCTAGAAAAAATTGGGCTAGTAAGTTAAATGATGCTTTATGGGCTTATAGAACTGCTTATAAGAACCCCATGGGCATGTCTCCTTATAAAATGGTTTATGGTAAAGCTTGTCACTTGCCTTTAGAATTAGAACACAAAGCTTATTGGGCAGTGAGAGAACTTAATAGAGATTTTAAACTTGCCGGTGAGAAAAGGTTGTTGCACTTAAGTTCTTTAGATGAATGGAGAAGTGAGGCTTATGAAAATGCTAGACTCTTTAAAGAAAAAGTTAAGAGATGGCATGATAGGAGAATTCTTAAAAGAGAATTTAATGTTGGTGAGAAAGTTCTATTGTATAGGTCTCGTCTCAGATTTTTTGCAGGAAAGTTACTCTCAAAATGGGAAGGACCATTTGTTATTGTGGAGGTGTATCGTTCAGGTGCAATAAAAATTGCTTCATTGAAAGATAACTCTACACAAGTGGTAAATGGTCAAAGACTCAAGCATTATATTTCTGGAGATTCTATTAATGAAGAGGTTGATACAATTAAAGTGGTGACTCCGGAAACTTTCATTGAAGAACATTTTTCTGGGACTGCAGAATTCGATTCGAATAGGTAACAGTTTCGGTAAGAAAAGTTTCGCGAATAACTTTCTAGAAGATATTTTCGTCGTTTTTATTAAATATGGAAAAATAAGAGACCGAACCGGATGGGAGACGGCACCCGTGGTGCCCAAACCATAGGTCGGCGCGGTGGGCCCCCAGCCGCGCCGCCTGGTGGTTTGAGCACCCCGGAGCTCGTCTCCGATCAGGTTTCCTCCTGTACCTTCCTTATGTTGTAAAACTTTTTGCTATATAACTCACCCGAACCCCCGAGGTTCGTATCTCGCCTTTTCATCGTGTTTCGTTTCGAGCTGTTTCTGTCCAGATATTGTTTTCAGATTTAGAAGCGCCATGGTCTCCAACAACAACAACAAGGGCAAGGAGCCTTTGGAAGACGAGACTCAAGACCCCAAGCTGAAGGAGGAAGTCAAGAGCAAAGATGAAAGCGTCATGAAGGAAGTAAAGGGGATGCCGTCAACAAAGGGAGAACAGCCTGCAGTCAGGAAGCCCACCTTTGTGGGATCGGTTAACGCTCAACGTGCTTTTTCTCATAACCTGCAGGGAGCAATACCACCTATTCCGGACTACAGCTCTTTTCCGGCAGTGACGGAAGTACTTCGAGTTACAGATGAGTTCTGTGATCAATACCGAGCCCTGCGGAGGGAGGTGGAAATACTCCAGGAAGAGAATATCAGACTCCGCCGAATGCTGGAACGGTTTCTTACTCCAATCCAAGTCATACCGCCACCACCACCGAAGGAGTAATTTCATAAGTATTGGCATCCCCTTGGTTTGTTCCAAGCTTGGGGGAGTGCCGCGGTATCACATCATTATCTTTACCTTTTACTTTTCCATAAAGTCATATCGTGAGTAGGGAAGTTATCTTATATGATGGTTTGCAATGTGGAAGTATCTCTCTTTTAGTTGGTTATCTATGTATCCCTTGGTGTGAGTTGCCGTTATGAAATATTAATGAGAAGTTTTATCATTTACTTTCTGCATACTTTATTTTAGCTTGCAATTCTCTTTCATATTGATAACCTTGTTGTTAGTATAGGGATCACTTTTTAGAGCACCAAGTTAATCTTTTTGGTTTTGGCAAACTTAGCATTGGTCAGTAGTAGACAATACTTTGAGACTTAAGTAGAGAGAGGGAGTGCATGCAAATATATTATTCCATGATCTTTCTTTCTTTGTAGCTCATAAGCTTAGTATTCTTAAGTTAAACTATTTGTGCTTCTAAGGAAGATTGCATGATTATTCTTATCACTTGTATAATTGTTTGTATCCCTCAACTCTTATGCTTGCTACATAACCTTGCTAGCCAAAGACCTGTATCGAGAGGGAATGCTTCTCATACATCCAAACCTTGAGCCAAACCATTGCCATTCGAGTCCACCATAACTTCCTACTATATGGTATTTTGCGCCATTCCAAGTAAATACTTCATGTGCTACCTTTAAATTATTCAAAACTTATTACTCCTAGTTTTGTGTCACTGTTTATTAGCTCATGAGGGTTCTGTAGAGTTTCTCTAGCACTTTTGTCAAACAGACTTTCACCAATGGACTAGTGGCATATACACCGCTTATCCAACAATTTGCAAAAAGAGCTGGCAAATGGGGTGCCCAGTCCCAATTAACTACAACTTTCATTAATAATTCTCTTCACATGTTTTGCCCTGATTTATCAGTAAGCAACTTAATTTGCAAATAGACACTCCTCCATGGTATGTGAATGTTGGAAGGCACCCGAGGATTCGGTTAGCCATGGCTTGTGTAAGCAAAAGGTTGGGAGGAGTGTCAACTATAAAGAAACTAAAATACATGTGTAAACAAAAGAGAAGAGGGATGATCTACCTTGCTGGTAGAGATAACGTCCTTCATGGGAGCCGCTCTTGAAAGTCTGGTTGACAAGGGGTTAGTGTTCACTTTACTACGATTCGTTGACAACGACATACATAGCTCAAACAACTATTTTCATACTCTCTATATGCTTTGCAAAACTTAAAAGCTCTAGCACATGATTTAATCCCTGCTTCCCTCTGCGAAGGGCCTATCTTTTACATTATTGTTGAGTCAGTAAACCCATTCCTCTCTATCTCAAGCAAGCATTTGAGTTGTTGAGATCCAATTAGTTATATGTGTTGATACTTCTAATCATATCTCTCATTTCCTTGTTTCGCACAATAGCTTTTATCCGAATGAATATAACTTTGAAAGTTATCAATGACTGTAAGGAGACTGTTATGATTAAGGCATGTAAGTTCTGCTATATAAGCTCTGATATAAAGACTCTTCTCGAAAGATAAGTATGATCTGTTAATTGTTCTCTGACCAAGAGTTTAAGTTTGCCTTCACCAATCATGGTTCTCTTTATGCACTTCATCGTGGTTCCCTTTACTTATTTCAAGTTAGATTATATGAAGGGAAGTTGCTGTCTAGAATGACTTGTGTATCAATGAATGTGATGCTTCTTGTCCGTATTTTATTTATCGACACTTTGCTCCATAAACTTGTGGTCATGTTTACTGAGCTCAGTTTTCGCTTGGGGACAAGCGAGGTCTAAGCTTGGGGGGGTTGATACGTCCATTTTGCATCACTATTTTATATCATAATTTACTGCTATTCATCGATATATTTCATATTTAGAAGTGTTACTTATGTTATTTTACCTATTTTGCATGTTTGATGAATAATGGAGAATTGGACACCGGAGTCAGGATTCTGCTGGAAAAAGCACCGTCGAGATGCACTATTTCTGAAGATCAATAAATCGAAGGAGACATATGGAAGTTCCTATTTTACCAGAAGATGGAGGAGGCCAAAAGGGGAGCTGAGAGGGCCAGGTGGGCCCTCCTCACCCTGGCGCGGGGGCCCCCTGCCGCGCCGACAGGTGGTTTGGGGGCCCTGGCCCACCTCAGCCGTTCCCCCTTCGCGTACTTGACCCCCTCGGAACCCTAACACACAGGGAGGCCATCGAAATATTCCGCCGCCTCCACGAGGCGGAAAACACCAGAGAGCGAAAAGCTCCCCTGCAGGAAGAAATCTGCCGGGGGAAATTCCCTCCCGGAGGGGGAAATCGTCGCCATCATCACCGTCATCGAGCTGGACTTCATCGGGATCATCATCATCATCATCTCCACCGCCAACACCATCATCACCGCCGCTGCACCCGTCTCCGCTATAACATCTAGGGCTGAATCTTGTCTATTTCATAGGGGAAACTCTCCCGGTGTTGATTACTCTTGTTATTGATGCTATTGGGTGAAACCATTGGACTAAGGTTTATGTTCAGATTGTTATTCATCATCATATCACCTCTGATCATGTTCCGTATGATGTCTTGTGAGTAGTTCGTTTAGTTCTTGAGGACATGGGAGAAGTCTTGATGTTAGTAGTGAACTATGTTGAGTAATATTTAATGGTTTGATGCTTAAGTTGTGGTGTTATTCTTCTAGTGGTGTCATGTGAACGTCGACTACATGATACTTCACCTTTATGGGCCTAGGGGAATGCATTGTGTATTCGTTTGCCAATTGTGGGGTTGCCGGAGTGACAGAAACCTGAACACCCGTTGGTATATCGATGCATGAGGGATAGCAGGATCTCAAAGTTTAAGGCTGTGGTTAGTTTATCTTAATTACTTTCTTGTATTTGCGGATGCTTGCAAGGGGTATAATCACAAGTATGTATTAGTCCTAGGAAGGGCGGTGCATTAGCATAGGTTCACCCACACAACACTTATCAAAACAATGAAGATTAATCAACTATATGAAGCGAAAGCACTTGACAATATTCCCGTGTGTCCTCAAGAACGTTTGGTCATTATAAGTACAACAACCGGCTTGTCCTTTGCTGTAGAAAGGATTGGGCCACTCGCTGCAACTATTATTACTGCATTTTATTTACTTGTACTTTATTTATCTGTCATATCAAAAACTCCTAAAAACTTGTCTGAGAGCATTTACAGTGAATCCTTCATCAAAACCGCTTGTCAACACCTTCTGCTCCTCGTTGGGTTCGACACTCTTATTTATCGAAAGTACTACGATACACCCCCTATACTTGTGGGTTATCAAGTACCCCGTGTTTTCGAAAGATGTGTGCAGGTGTGTCTTCGGCGGATCTCGTGAGATTCGGTCGGTGTTTGTGTTCAGTGGATTTGCTTGATACGGTCTCTTGTTTTTCTGCCAACGTGTATCTACAGGTTAGACCATTCTGATCGATGCTTCTCTTTATCGCGACAGTTGCTATTCTGGTGCGCTGATCTTGTGAGGGCTTAGCACGATGATTTCCCGACTGTCTACTACAATAAGCTTTATCCCGCTCCAGTAAGTGAGGGGTGATTATAGGGCGCGCCTTCGTCTCGCTTCAGCGCTTGTAGTCGTCGCTAGATGGTTTGCGAATCTGAATATAATTTTAATTATTTCTTATGCTTATTTTACTGCCTTGACAATTGAAGAATAGATCGGAAGTTTTTCTCGTATAAAAAACGACATGCATCTTGTCCTAGCTTTTTCTTGAGGATTCGTTTTTTTTTAGAACGGTAAATCTAAACAGCAGGCGCCTTACGGGGGGCTTATCTCGACGCACGCACGCGCACCGTCCGATCGCGCTTGGACAGCTGATCTCGAGCGTTGCGCAAGTCGCGAACGTCGCGCACACGGAGCTTACCCGTCGCGCACGTCTCATACGCTGACTTGCGGGCCCGAGGAAGACCGCCTCTTTTGGACGTCGCGCACGTCTCGACCACGTCTTGCCTCCTTCATCCTCTTTCCCCCCGGCGACCCGGAGGCGATTCCGGACGATTCCTTCTTCTCCGGCCGTTTCCGCCGAATCGCCGCCGTGAGCGCATGCCTGGAGGTGAGCAATCCTTCTCCGCACCCTTTTTTCCTCATGCGGTTGCTTAGTTAGGTACCATTTTTTTGCATTTTCGCTGCTTTTGGAACTCGAGGTAGGATGTGATAGTGATCTATCCCGTTCGAATCAGTGGGGACTCGTGAGCATGCGCACCGTTGCCATTAGTCTTTGTCTCGTCGGCGGCGGCGCCTCCGCCCATCCCGGCTTGCAGAAGCACCTCCTAGTGACCCCTACCGCCACATCTCTCGCACTCCCGCTTGATGCCCGCTCGCCGTCCGGCTCATCCTGCCTGCAAGTCGCAGCTCGCGCGTCCTCCTCCCTTTCCTGGAACGGTGCCAAGCACGCGTGAGATTATAGCCTCCACATGCTCCGTAGCCATCTGGTTTTCAGATTGATTTTTGCTGTTGTTTGAATGTTTGTTCAGCGACCTATGCTCTAATTTGCAGGGCCTCCTACTAATTGTTGCATCGGCTGTAGACTACAGAGCGCAGCATGATTAGAGGAGAGATGGATCAATCTCATATTTGGAAAGCATTTTATATTCTTAATTCTTCAGAGATACGCTTGCTCTCCGATGGTTCATGTCTGTTGCTGTTTTTGCTTATATCCTATGGATTAGCAATGGTGACGAGCTCCTCATTTGCTTTATGAAGAACTGGAATTTGGGTCGACCCGTGAAACCCAACGGGGCAGCAAGGCCACACGCTTTTCTTTGAATGGGCCGACCCATGGCCTATGAAATTGGCCACAAGGCCGCAGGGCCGGGTCAGCCCATTCCCATCTTGAATTGCCACTTTGCCGACAAGTTTTTCATGTTATCAGCCCCTGGGAACACTCCATATCCACATGCACCTGATATGAAACAATATATCAGCTTAATTTCCCATTCATCATTTTACTAGGTGTGATAAGTAATGGTGGCAGGCATGGATAACTTATGTATTTTGTTCTTGGTAACTTTAGCTGTTTGTTATTGGTAAATAATGGTGGCCGACATGGGTAACTTAAGTAATCACATGTGGACAACTTGCTAACAAAAACATGGGTAACATTAGCTATTTGCCCTTGGTAACTAATGATGGTAGGCATGGGTAACTAAAGGAATGAGTGATGGATAACTTGCTAAAAAAAGCATGGGTAACATTAGCTATTTGCCCTGGGTAACTAATGGTATCAGGCATGGGTAAGTCAATTATTTTTAATTATGGTCACCTTGCTTATAAAAGCATGGGTATCTTTTAGCATTTTGCCCTTGGTAACTTCTTTTTTGCATAGAGTATGGTGGTATATACCTGCATTCCCCATATCAGCATTGTTGTGTGACAAGTAATCATCCATGTCATCTTATTCCAAGTTGAGATCTATATACATGGTTGCCCCTGTTCAAAATCATGTCAGGAGTAAAGACTGGTAACTATAGAATATAGTGTGTGGTAAATTTAGTTCTGCTCCATGGATAAATTTAGTGATTATACATGGATAACTTTTGAGCAAACAAGTTATGCAGCATGATTTAGTCCCCTGTTCTCCATTATGTCAAAACTCAATTTTGGTAACTATAGATTACAGTTAGTATTAAATCTAGTTCTTGTCTATGGGTAGTGATTACACATGGATAACTTTCAAGCAAACAAGTTTTTGTATCCTGATTTACTGCCCGTTCAAAATCATGTTTGAAACCCCAAGTGTGGTAACTGTAGGAAATAGCCGATGGTAACTGTAGTGTTGCTCCATTGATAACTTTACTGCAGTGTTGCTCCATTGATAACTTTACTTGTTCTTCATGGATAACTTTGAGCAAACAAGTTTATGTAGCCTTATTTAATCCCCTTTTATTCCAAATGCAGGTTTTCACACAGTATCAGCAAACGGTGCATATCAAGATACAAGATAATGACAGGAACATACATGAAGGCATAAGGAATATGAGTTCATATCAATTTAATTCATGCATAGATACCACAGATAAGGAGCACATGCATATGTGTTTTCTAGCTGTAATTCCTGTTTATTTGCGCCCATCAATTGTGCTTGTGCAACTACACTACAGATCCATCCATGTTCTTTGATTTTTCTTCTGCTCCCTCTCCCCAAAATCGTGTTGTTTTTTTGGTGGAGTGAAACTGAATTAGGCAAGGATTACTGAAGCAGGGAGTTAGTTCTTATGGTCTGATAGCCTTCTTGATCTGATGTTTCTTGATTTTGTGTTCTTTCTTCAGGCTTTCTATGATAAATAGCCACCAGATGTGTCCATGGCAATGGAGCTTCCTAGAGAAGAACATGGACGTTTTTTTGTTGGATCGGGGTAGATTAATTAGGGTTGCTGCTGCTTTTTTAGTCTTGGCTTCTGATCGCTGTGGCCCAATTTTCCTTGCTTTCTGTTTTGCTTTAGGCCTAGTTGTGTTGTGGTCCCAGGCCATCATGTGATGTGGTCCCAGGCCAGCTAATTTCGCGCGCGGACACGATAATTTTTTGTCTTTTAGCGGGCACGATACTTTCTTTTTTGACACATCCAACTTCCACGTATATTCACCGATCATCCACATACACAGTACATAGATCGAAAACAAAGGAAGTGACAGGGGAAACGCTTTTGCGCGCCGGCGATACGCGTCAACTTACGCTAATTAGCAGGAGCCAGATACGTAGTCGCGTCCATAAAGTTACACACCCAATACTGATATAGTTACCCATCTAATACTGATGGAGTTATCCACCCTATACTGGTAAAGTTATCAACCTAGTACTAATAAATTTACCCACCCTGTACTGATAAAGTTATCAACCAGTACTGATAAAGTTACCAACCTAATACTTATAAAGTTACCCACCCAATACTGAAGAAGTTACCCACTCAGTACATATGAAGTTATCCATGTGTTCGTGATATTGTTATCCACCAGGAAATACATGTAGTTAACATGTCCTCTAAATGATAGTTATGAACGCAATGGCCATCTTTTTTATGTGTAGTTTCACTATGAAATCGACAGTTATCATCTAATACTTATACACGATAAATTTACCATCTCAAAGTGATGTGGTATCTTTAAATCTCGTAAAAATCTAAAAGAACAACAAAAAAATGGTTCTATTTCGACCCGAAAACTAATCACTAATATGGTGGGTAACTTACGTATTCAAGCCAGGGTAACTTATATGTTACGGGGTGGTAACTTTTGGGCAAAAAAAAAAGTCGTCGGAACATATCGACATGGGATCTAGTTTAAAGATCTCGTCGCGACTAGTCCAACGGTGAAAACGGATCATAAATCGGATAAACGGTTTGAGCTACGAAACATTTTAAATTTTTGGATTTCGCAATTAATGCGTGATGATGTCAGCAGTTTCGTCTTTTAGTGCATGCATGCAAAACATGATTGTTTCTCACACATGCACACACGCGAGATGACTTGGGAGTGTGTACATATTAGCTAAATGGAATTATCCTAACGCCTTACGGTTATGCCAAATATAAGGCGCCTTACACATAGTCGTTCCCTTTTGAGAATCTGTCCTCTGTTTAATTTAAAAAAATTGAGAAACATCTGTTTAATTTAATGATAACTGAGAACTGGTAGTAATGGAAACAGGCCTAACTAATGGAAGCAGACAGGGCTGTATTCTCGGCCCGACACACTGACACACAAAAAAACACGCATCGTGGACCGTGCTACAAAACTTGCACGCATGAAAAATTCTGCAGGCAGCGAGAGGGGAGCTCCTATATGCCGGTCTAAGCGGCGAGACGCGCTTGCATGGGAGCGACTAGTTCACGACCTGGGCGGAGCTAGATGCGCTCCGCACACGCGCCAGCTGCAGTGGGCCGCGGCCCACGACGTCCGCCCTCCTTCTTCTTCTTCCTCCCTCCGCCTCTGTTCTTCTTCTTTCCCTCTCCCTTCGATCCCCTCCACCTCCGCCGACCCCCGCCGCCACCGTCGGCCGTTGGCGCCTGCTGCCGCCACCCGCGCCCGGCGCCGCTCCCGCGCCGCCTCGGCGCCCCGCCCTCCTCCAACCGCGGCCTACCGCCGGTCCGCCGCCGCCTCGAGCTTCCCTCTAAACCCCCCGATCCTGCACCCGAGCCCTAACTCCGGCGAGCTCCGGCGACCACCCCACCCGAACCTGCACCCCCCCCCCCCCCTTGTTAAGATTCTTCCTCGCCTCCGTCGGCGACGCCGCGGCCAGCCGCGTCGTCCCCGTCTCCGGCGTGGTCTAGGCCTCATCTTCGACGGGCGCCGCGGCCAGCCGCGTCTTCCCCGTCGTCGGTGAGGATTTCTCCGGCCACCGTCGTCCTCTCCCTCGCTTCTTCTACCTCGTCCCCGGCCGCCTCGCTTTCTTCATCGCTAGAAGTAATGGGCCTGGCCCAGTCGACACGGAGGGGTGTGCGGAAGAAGTTTGTTGACGACCTGGTCGTCAACTAGGATTCCCCCGCTTGCGTCGCATACCCCATGCTAAGCGTGCGTCTTTCGTGGACCGAATTCTTCTAGGCCCATCTAGGATGACTTATTCATTCCGCGCGTCTTCTAGTTTTGACTGCTTCGTTTGCTCGCCTTCCGTTTTGACTACTTCGTTTGCACCATTCGTTCACTGTTTCACACGCACACTGCTTCATTTCGTACAAGGAAGCATGTTTGAACTGCTTGGACGGTTGGAGCACAATAAATTATTACAAAAGCCAGGCGATATATAAAACAAAAACATTGCGCGAGAATTTAGTTTCGAGCGTTTTTCAAAATTATATGTGAAAAAAAAATTATATTTAAAAAATGGACAACATAAATTGGGTATTGTCACGATTTTAAAGAAATAAGAATAGGTAGAAAATTTAAAATCTAAAAAAGTTGAAAACTTTGACATGAACAAAACTATGTATGAAAATGCTGAAAGATAGCACATGCTTTACAAATTTTCAAAATCTGTACCATTTTCAAATGTGAACATTTTCAAAGGATTTTCAAAAAATAAGAACATATATTTTAAACTGAACTTTTTTCAATTAGAACATTGACCTCATCTGAAAATGGCGGTGAACGGAATATATTTTTGAACATTTTAAAAAGTGAACAGAAAATGGCGGTGAACGAAAACTATTTTGAACGATTTTAAAAGTGGATAGAAAACGTCGGTAAACGAAATCTATTTTTGAACGATTTTTAAAAGTGAACAGAAAAAGTCTCTGGACGGAAATTATTTTTAAACGATTTTTATAAAGTGAACAATAAAAGGTATTTGAACCGAAACTATTTATGAATGATTTTACCAAGTGAACATAATCTAAATTAGAACGATTTTAAAAGTGTACAAAAAATGTCGATGAACGGATTTTTTTATTTTTTTTAAAGGTGAACAGAAAAGTCTTGTGAACGGAAATTATTTTTGAACAATTTTAAAAAGTGAACAGAAACAATGTTGAAACGATTTTGAAAACTGAACACAAAATGGAGGTGAACAAAAACTATTTTTGAATGACTTTAAAAGTGAAAAGAAAAGGTCGTTGAACGAAATCTATTTTTGAACGATTTTAAAAAGTGAACAGAAAAAGTCCATGAACGGAAATTATTTTGAATGATTTTGAGAGAAGTGAAGAAAATAGGTATTTGAACGGAAACTATTTTTGAACGATTTTAAAATATGACCAAAAACCATTTAAGAACAATTTTAAAAGTGTACAGAAAAAATCTGTGATCAGAAATTATTTTTTAATGATTTTGAAAAAAGTGAACAAAATAGGTATTTGAACGAAATCTATTTTGAACGGTTTTAAAAAGTGAACAGGAAAAGTCTCTGCACGGAAATTATTTTGAGCTTTTTTAAAAAGTGAACAAAATAGACATTTGAACCAAAACTATTTTTGAACGATTTTCAAAAGTGACCAGAAACTATTTTAGAATGATTTTAAAAGTGTACTAAAAATATCGATGACGGCAAATTATCTTTGAAGATTTTAAGAATTGAACATAAAAAGTTTTTGAGCGGAAGCTGTTTTTAACAATTTTTTATAAGTGAACAGAAACTATGTTGGAACGATTTTGAAAAGTGAACAGAAAATGGCGGTGAACGGAAACTATTTTTGAACGATTTTAAAAGTGAATAGAAAAGGTCGGTGAACGAAATCTATTTTTGAACGATTTTAAAATATGAACAGAAAAAGTCTTCGAACGAAAATTATTTTTGAACAAAATAGGTTTTTGAACGGAAACTATTTTTGAACGATTTAAAAAGGACCATAAACTATTTTAGAACAATTTTAAAAGTGTACATAAATGTAGATGAACGGAAATTATTTTTGACTTTTTTTTTCAAAATATGAATAGAAAAGCCATGTGAACGGAAGTATTTTTGAACATTTGTAAAAAGTAAAAAAATAGGTATTTAAACAGAAACAATTTTTGATTGATTGTAAAAAGTGAACAATTATTAATAAAATAAAACATTTTTTAATCCATAAACGTATTATTTTGAACCAAGAACAAATTATTGAACCTGATGAAGAATTTTTCGCATCCATGATCCTATTTTTAAATCCTTGTATATATTTTTAAACGTCATACATATATTTTAAAACTACGAGAACAATTTTTAGTATGCAAATAAAGAAAAGGAAAATGAATAGAAAGAAACTTCAACATCCACATACCAGAAAATAATAAGTAAACAAAAATGAAATAGAAGAAAAAATAAATAGAACAGAAAAAGAAACAGTACAAAATAAAATGAAAAATGAAGGTAAAGAAAACATAAAAAGGAAAAGGAAAAGAGGAAACGGAAAACCACACAGGAAACGAGACAACAACAAAAAACGCCCGGAGCAGCACAGTTTTGATTTTTAAGGAATGGAGCGGCAAAGCAAGCAACGAAAAGGAGTTACGCGGGTGTTAATGGGCTTGGCCCAGAAGCTAAATCGTTCAGGCGCGCGGTGCGATCGTTCCGCGCCGCTAAACGCGGCAAATAGCATTTGCCCAGCGAGAGCGTGGATGAAATTTCCGTGTGGGATAATTCCTCCGGGGGGAGGCTAACCAACACCAATAGCCAAGAATATCATGGAAGGAGGTGAAGGACCTGTGGCGTAAGAGCAGAATGGAGGACACTAGATTAAAACTGGAACAGTTGAATACGGTGGCCCAAACTATAGATGCTCTTTGGGAATTACCAGAACGATCACGAGTTCAGATTTTGACTGAATGGTGGCACTGGTGGAACAATCGTAATAAGCTGAGGGAGGGAGAACTTCCAGTTTCCTCTGACGAAATTGTTCGCCGTTCTGTCAGTCAAACTGATGAGTTTTTGCAGCTGTTCGACAAAGGAAGAAGAAGCAAAAACACTGATGAAATGAAGTGGAAACCACCACCTGACGGTACTCTCAAACTGAACTACGATGCAGCATATAACCCAGGTGACGTCCATGCAACATGGGGAGTGGTTGTCCGAGATCAGTACGGTGAATTAATCATGGCGAATGCAGGCAAGACGGATGGGATCCGTGATGTGTTCAATGCAGAGATGAACGCGCTGGTAAGGGCAGTCGACATAGCTACAAGTCTGGGTGCAATATGTGTTGTTTTTGAAACGGATTCTGAACTCTTGGCAATGGCAATCAACCGACGTGGCCAAGACTTCTCCCAGCTTGCGGCTTCAATAGATGATTTGAAGATCCAGCTCGGCTCTTGGTTCTCACATAGTGAAGTAGTGGCCTGTAGGCGTTCTGCAAATAAAGTTGCTCATGAACTTGCCATTCTAGGCAAGAGTTGTAATACCCAAGAGTTTGTAGCTTGGGAAGTTGATGTACCGGCCAATGTGGCTGAAGTTTTGGTGGGTGATTCACCCATGGTATCGTAATAAAGCAAAAAGTTAAATTCAAAAAAGAATATCATGGGAAAATGGCGGTCATCTCTTCTTTCCACATGAGCAGAGCCACACATGATGCAGGAGTAATCAGGGGTAACGAAATGTTTCTTTGTAAAACCTATCTGTTATTTAGTCTATTATGGATAAGGCACTAGAAGTGAAGGGAATCGTAGACAGAAAACAAAAAATTCCTACCGACGATAACCAAAACTAGCCAGGATCTATACTATGCAGATATACTAATACGGAGGAGATCAGAATACATACCCTTGTAGACCGAAAGCGGGATTATGTTCCCGCACAAACGTTGTCGGTGGAGACGACGGCGCCGACCTCAGGGTCGTGTAGTGGAAGAAGACAGCTCCCAGCACCAAACAATGGTGCCTCGCGGTTCCACACACGTACGATGTGGATGACGACCTCCGGGCTCCAGATCCAGCAGAGCAGCGGAAGTAGAAGAGTGGATCTAGCAGCACGGCGGTGTGCGTATAGAGAGACTTCCCCCCTCGTACGCAGCTCCAGAAACGGAACCACGCTCAAGATAGGAGAGAAGAAGAGGGAGAATTGGTATGAATTTCCAAGGCATGGGGTCCCCTATTTAAAGGAGGAGGAGGGAGACCATCTCCCTTGGTTAGGCCATGTGGGACTAAACCCCGCATGGCCATGCGCCGGCCCCTAGGTTTAATGTCTTTTAAAATTCGAATTTAATTAAATAAAAAATATTTAATCATTAACAACACTTATTAATATTAAATACATATTATTTAATTCATTCGGGCTCCGAAACATATTTCGTTGCCTCCGATCAACATCGAACAAGTCCCGGAACACTTCCGGAGTTCCCGGTTTCTTTTCTCTCTAAATCCAATCTAATCGTCACCCACGCTTAAGTGTGTTTCCCCACGGTTCGGGATCACTCCAGACATGATCGAGACACGCTCTCCGATCAATGATTAACAGCGGGATCTGGATACCCATGATAGCCCCTGTGCGTCCACGAATGTCTTTTATCGTTTGAACATTTAGACGTCCAGTCTCATCCTCTTGCCTAGCGATACTTAGATTGTCCGAGCGTCGTTCTCCAGTATCACGATTATCGAGCATGACCTCGTCATCGACAAATCTATCTTTACTCGTCTGTGATATTACATCCCCGTGACCTAGTCACATGCTTGCAAGCTCATTGATGTAATCTCACCGAGTGGGTCCAGAGTATCTATCCTGCTATGTGGATTGGCAATTCCCGCTCTTGATCACTCGCTTCTACTGCTTCCTTCCGATACCCGAAAATGTCACCTTTATTGTCACGCTATATAAGACATGCCGTTTGATGCGATCAGCCGCACCTTCCAGAAGCAGAGATTTGATATGATCTCACGGTCAAAGGTATGAACACTACGTTTCTATTTTTGGGTATGTCCATCAAATCATTCACCCAATGATATGACTCCGTTGTCAACCGACGTGATTGTCCATGATCTGGAAACCTTGATCATCTGTTACCCAACGAAGTAGTTAAATACTAGGGACCTGGTTGTTTACATACCACACGTGCATTAATGTTTCCGCTTAATACAGTTATATCATGGTATTAAAACATATTATGAACAATTGAGATATGACAAATAAAATCACTTTATTAATTACCTATAGGGCATATCTCCTTCAAGAAGAATGTTTTTTTATAGAATTTTGACTAGTTGGCCCAGCCCAATTAACTATTCCAATAATTCATGAAAATCCAATAGTCCCAACTTAGCCCTTTTTCATGGCAAGAGGTGTGGACTAAAATTTAATACCACATTGCTAGTTTATAAGGAGTTGCATCTAGAGTAATTTTTTAAAACGTGTACCTCACACAAGGTTAACATTGTTTAGGCTAGAATTTAAGCGAATATTGCATTGTTTTGCCCTTTCAAATGTAAATATTGGGTCCCTCTAGATGTGTTCCCAGATGGGTCTCTAGCATATGGTGGCCCGAGAAGCGAAGCTGTCTGACGGCTAACTCGGGCCATGGTCGGATAACATTTTGCAATTCACATGGAGTACAGTCTTGTATGCATGCTTATTATACTATAAATGATTTCCACTGCCACTTATATTACGTTCAAGCTACGCTAATGGGTGTCCCACCACGTTTGACTTGATAAGGTCTATACGTAAATAGAATGTCACGTATAACTCGATAACGCCTACATATGTATTCTCGCGCTCTGAATTCATAGTGAGACCCCAACATGATCCTTAAAAATCTAATGGGTGTCCCCTCACGATTTGACTTGATGAGGTCTATACGTGAATAGAATGCCATGTATGACTCGATAACGCCTACATATGTATTCTTGCGCTCTGGCTTCATTGCGAGACCCCAATAGGATCCTTAAAAATCAAATCGACAATTGTTATGGTTTCAAGACGAATATTGTGGGAGCGAAGTGATTTAAAGTTGACTGTTACTTCAAATTGTATCCTCACACAGGACCAGTACTCCTAGAAACCAGTACATGTGGAGACTGTGATCCATGTCCCAGAGAGCATCGAAATGCCAAAATTTGCACATGTCACGATCAGCAATGCCAATTACGTCATACCGGAGTTTGGGGTCACCCGTCTTGTACCATTTATAGAAATCCTCCGTAAGAGAACTCCACTTACTAGAATCCCTAAGAAAAGGGTTATTCCTCGGAATCCATATGCTTACAAGTAATTGACGTCCAGAATTCTGTCTTAGCTGAGCCACCCTAACAAAGAATTCCTTGAGATATGGCGGTATTATATAATCTTATCGTATTTACACAACAGCACAGGCACAAGCTGCTTGAAATCCAAGCATCCATTAAGCTGAGATGTTGTCTTGGTTGGTTTCATATAAATGTAGACGTCATGCACCATCTTCAGAAACAAACAGATGGTGTTCCTGAAATTGACCAGCCCAGCTAAGGTTTTGATCATGTTGTGCAGCTACTTCATTGACAAACCCATCAGCCATTTCAACACGACCTCTCTGTCAGGCAATCAACCGTGTCCAATAGAGCCATCAGTCTTTTTTCTTGTGAATAGCCACCACCATCACAACGGAGGAGGGTGTTGCAACGACATGCATTTATATACACGACAAACATTTCTACGGTCTAGTGGGAGTAAAAATTTATATTACGGATGTTTTTTATTTCGTCATAACTTATCATATAACTACAATATATCTCATTTTCAAAACTATATATATATATATATATATAACTAGGAGAATTGAAAATGTAAACATGACCATGCATGTTAAGGTACATTTTTTTTATACGGTTGTACCATATATAAAACAAAATTATAGTGATATCGTGAAACTCGTTTTATGTTCAGTTTTGCATAGTATGGAGGATTTCTTGTTTGCTTATGTAATTAAGGATATTAAACAATGCTCATGCAACTGCTAGGGGATATAACTGAAAGCATTAGTGTGGAAGGGAGTAAAACTGTTCCAGGGATTGCTAGATATAGGGGGAATCGTGTGATGGGATACTTTGTACAGCCTTCTTCTACCGTAGTATGTACATGTTAGAGGAGGGCTAGCTTGATTTTACTAATAATATTTTTGTTACTTGATATTTACCAATTAATAAAGCAATAATAATTCTATAAATTAGTTAACATCTATTCCATATGTCGTTCATACGTATCATTTTACATGGAAGTTGTAAATATCTACTACACTTGATGGAGTACTTGAGATATTTGGTAGATATTTGTAAAGTAAGAGCAATGTCCTATCAAATTAGTGTAGCAAAATAACTTCTGGACTATATGAAGTGTCGGCAATTGTCCCCGACTCTCCTCTTCGACATATTTAATAGAATTGCGAAAATTTATAGAACTAATTGTTTGTAAACCGCTAATGTCTTTTGCTTATTTTACAGGAATAAATCTATTATAATTTGGCAACCTAACTAAGTTCTAAAAAACCATCTTGGATTTATATGCAGTTTGTCTCTCCTTACTTTTGCTCAAATCCAATATAGTCCAAGCTATCCTAGTTGATGAGATATGTGTGTTGACAAGTTAATTTTCAAAACAAAATCATATACCTCACAAAAAGGGAAATGTTGTTTAGGCTTTATTTTAAGTGGATGTTGCATTTAGCATTTTAATTTGTATTGATTGGGCCCCTCTAGTTGTGGTTCCTGGATGGGCTTCTAACATATGGTGGCCCAAGGAGCGAAGCTATATCGGGGTTAACCTAGTCCATGGCCCTCCCAACTTTTAGAAATTTGCATGGAGTATGGTACTATATGCAAGCTTATTAACGTGTAAATGACTTTCATTGACTCCATATTATGTTCAACCTCCGCTAGTGGGTGGCTCCACTCCCATCTACTGGCCTTTTTAAATGCAGGGACAACCATCCATCAAAGCTCCTTTTGGGCCTCATACAATTTTCAATGACTCTTAGTCCATGCCACATATTATTGTCGTTGTGGCACATAATTAATGACGAGAAAGCATGAAATCTTCTCCTATCTTAGGTAGAGTCATAACATACTATCATGCAAGATCACTAAATCTCGTGCTATCCACAAATTGAACTTAAGAAAGCTCAATAAACCAACTACTTAGAGACGGTGTTAAGAAAGAGACATTGTTAAAAGGCAATGTATTTGAAAAGTTACATGATATAGCACCAGAGTAGGTTAGCAGTGCTTCGATAATATCACATCAGTAAAGGAGTGTCTTGATGGGCATAGACGCGATGTTCGGCCTTCCCAAAATAGTTTAAGCTATATATAGCCCATCATATTTGAATTTGTTTGACATATAAAAGTGTCGATTTTGAATTTTTCAAAAACCGATCTCCATAGAGCTCGACCTCCAAAACGCCATCATTTGGCTCATACTCGAACATTTACTGAACCTTAATCCTACTAGCCCAATCTTTAATATTGTCACTCTCTCATTTCGACCACCCATACAGGATATATACTCAGGAGATTTATACTAGTCTTGCTGAGAAAAATATTGGAAAGTTATTGCATTTTACCCCCAAAAGAAAGACAAAACGTATTACATGTACACTCACCTTATTTTGCGTGTGGGTAAAATCCAATACTGCTGGTAGCAGAGCAGAAGAAGCACCATACCAGTACGGGGTATTTACTAGAACCGGTGGGTCTACATGACTCCTGCGTCGGGCAGAGCCACACCCACACTGACAAGGTCAAGGCTTGCACGCTCACGCGCTACTACGCAGTACTCCGCGAAACTGCGGGGGCGGCACGGACAGCGAGATCCCCCAATACAGATACAGAAAGCAACAGAGGCAGATTCAGACGACACCGATCTGTGGAAAAGGCAAGATCTAGATCCGCCAACACCAGCACCGCAGCAGATAAATACAAATCGCAAGTCCATCTGTCCGATCATCTTTCGAGTCACCCCGTCAGCTCCAAAACAAATTCTGACAGCTGCGAGCCGTGTCCTCTTTGTTCAGTGTGTGGGTTCAGAGCGAACCGATCCGGTGAAGTGGACAGGTAATTTTTTCGCAACTGATAATGGACAAGTCAAATCGAGCGAGTTTTTGAACTGTTGGAAATAGGGTACGTGGTTTCCGGTCCATTGCTAGCTCCGAATCATGCTGCCCATAAGAGCATCTCCAACTATGGTGGCCAAACCCCGGGCGGACAGCCCGGACGCGGTTTGGGCTGAAATCTGTCACCCAACAGCGGCCCCCAAAGACTCCACAAACGTCCGGGCGGTCCGGCTCCCCCCAAAGCCAGCCCATATGTGGGGAGGGTTTGGGGCCGCCCGGACGCGTCCTTCACGTCGGACGGCTCCACCAAATTTGAACCCAAATTTCGGCGCCGGCCACTTTCACTTATCCCCTTCTCGATCTATAATTCCTGCCGGTAATTTTCATTCCTCCCGCCGCGTCCACCTGCAAGTCCGGATGGAGGCGGAAGGAGCCATCGACTCGGTCGAGCATGGCGCATCCTCCCAGTCCGTCGAGCAAGCGGCGGACTCGACGCTGAAGCCGGAGACCGTTGCGCGGCGGGCGCGGCGCCGCAAGCAGCGCCTATGCGAGCTCGCGGGCAAGGAGAAGAAGGAGCAAGCGGCGCTGGCGGCGCTGGAGGAGGCGGATAGGATTGCCAACGCGGAGACGCAGGACGAAGAGCCGGCGCTGACCACTCCCGTGCCCGTGGTCCGGCGCCCGACGCAGGCGCCGATTTCGGCTGTGCGCATGGCGGCAAGAAGGTCGACATCCTCAACGACGAACCGGAAGGAGACGTACCTCATCGCGGTGAAGGAGGAGGCTTGGATGAAGGTCCAATTGGAGCAAAAGAAGATAGCGGATGCCTATGCGATGGAGCAAGAGAAACTCAATGTTGCAAGAATTACCGAGGAACAAAGGATCATGTTCCAAGACGCTTCCCTCTTGGATGAGCCTAGCGCAAAGTGGATCCTCATGATGAAGAAGAGGATCTCCGACCGTGACCTCGGCCTAGATGCCTCCGGTGGAACCGCCCCTTGAAGAAGAAGAGATCACTCCGCCCCTTGTATCGGACAACTTGAACTTTGTTTGTTTCATTTGAATTTGAACCACTATGTTTTGTAATGCGGATCCGGTATGTATCGGATCGACGTTGCATGGCTTGCATGAGTTTGGGGACAACATTTTAGGGATGTGGTTGTAGGAGCCCAACTATGGGGGTCGTCCGGTCACTGTTCGCGGACGTGTTGGGGGCTCCGCTTGGAGATGCTCTAAATGCCATAATCCTGCTATGAAGTCTGGACTCAAAACCACACAGAAATGCACGAGAGGGGCCGGCGGATTTGCAGCGGCCTGATGAGTAGTAGGAAACTGCTGACCAACCACGGCCAGCACAATGTATGTATCGCTCGACTTGGGTAAGCTACGAAATCGGGCAACTGCATCCCATCCGTCACATTAACGCCATCTTGAACGAATTCTGGAGATCGAAAACGACGTGATGGATGATCGTCTCGGCGTCCAAAACTGCACCGGCATTGAATCTTGCCAAACTTCTCCTGCTGTATGAAACCCGGCCCTGTCTTCTCAACAGACAAGCTATATGATGAAACGATCCAGTACTACTAGTTTTCACGTATTTTTGCACGGTCCTCGACTGATGCTTCACATCACGTCTACATTTAAGCCATCCATAAAGCAGTGCGGTTGAGTGGCAGTACGTAGCAAACAACCGCAAACCTTTGTCTTCACTGCCAAGGATCTGGGCACAACGGAGCTCGGCCGTATGTCCATTAATTTCCTGCTGCTTCTTCTCAGTTTCCATGCCTTCTGTACCACTGCTCCTGCTTACTGCATTTTATTTTCCTGTTTTTGACATAAGACGTCGGTGCCAAACTGTTACTGCGGGCCTCTTCTTCCGAAATGGTTTTCAGTACTCCGCATTCAATCGTGCCGGAACATTACAGAAGCAAGTGGAATTCAACAACTTTGGCCTCGTTTTCCCCAAATGGTTTCGTAGAAGCAGAACGGATTCTTATTCCCTTCTCTTTGGCATGCTCGAGATACACTGGTCGTACCTACATCTGATGATGATGTATGTTTTACCATGAACTAAGCATCTGCTGATTTCCTACGGGGAGAGAACTAAGCATCTGTTAATCCTAAATACTACTACTAATATATACTCCAGGGTTTTTTCAGATCAGTGCCGCTCAGTGTGAGCGAGCGATCACCAGAGCTGGTCGAGGTAGTAATCCCTGGTCACCTCGTCGCTGATCTCGGAGTAGTCCTCCACGCGGCTCGTCGCCTCCGAGCTCTTGAAGCTGGAAGCTGTCCTGCGGCTGCTGATACTGCGGCGGCGTCTTCCTCGACACGGCGCGTGCCAGTGCCTGCTCGACCGGCGCGGCGGCGTGTCCATGCCGCTGCTGCGGCGCGCTCTGGCACCGCGTGCGCGCCACGGAGGAGGCCGTGTCCGCCATGTACCGCGGGCTGCTTGACTCCCGCCCGCCGCCACCGCCGCACGAGGGCCGGGCTTTCGCCGGCGAGCCGCCGGTGCCGTGGACGACGGCCGGGAGCGCGCCGACGCCGAGCCGGGGCGTATTCTGGGTCGTCTTGGAAAGCGGTCGCTGCTCGAGCTCCCGGAGCTGGAGCCGCGACGGCGGCTTGCAGAAGTAGGGGAGCGGCGAGGCCGCCGGCGGCGCCGAGTGCGGGTCGGCGGCGTACCGTCCCGCGATCCGGGACGACCTGCTCCGC
Organism: Poa pratensis; assembly: GCA_947311845.1. Taxonomy (NCBI): domain Eukaryota; kingdom Viridiplantae; phylum Streptophyta; class Magnoliopsida; order Poales; family Poaceae; genus Poa; species Poa pratensis. Next base: position 79,376,689 of record CAMZMU010000036.1, read on the forward strand.
AGCTGGCACGTGTCCATCTCCACGATGCGAGGGCTGCGGTCGAAGCCGGTGTCACCACCTTCCGATAGCCTCCGGCGGTGCACCACCGGCAGCGACGCCTTCCGTTCCTACGCATCAACAAAAAGTTCCGATCTTTCAGTTCCATCTGTCGACGAAATGTTGTTCATTCGTCTCGTGAAGCGGAAGCATCACTGTGATCAAATTCTCACCTGTTCGATGGATCTCCGGTACGACGGATTCTTCAGAGCGTGCGAGGAGGCCTGCAGCCTCATGAGCGCCTGCAGCCGGTGCAGCGTCGTGGCCGTTTGCCGCCTCACGAGGTAGCCACGCACCAGGGCTTGTAGCTTCACGAGTGACTTCAGAGCACGGAGTGCCTTCCTAGCCTGCGGTTGTGGTACAAAATTCAAAATTTTCTCATTCAACGCAAGCAAATTTCAAACTGTGACAGGAAGAAACATGGAGGAATTTTATAATAACTGCGATGACGACCGCATAGGCTAGGCTTGTGTCACGATGTGCAGTATGCCATGCTCTTCAGAAGTAAACAAATGTATATCTTCAGCAGCGGGTTAAACAGTGAGCAGTACTAGCTAACGACCCGGCAAGAGAAAAGACAAGCAAACCATTGCAAGGGAGCAAAGTGAAGTCAAATCTCTTGGCCAATGCAAATGCAGAGGAATCTACCAATATCCCGTTCACCTATTCATCCATGGTAACGAACTGTGTGCACAGATTAAATAAAACGGCCAAAGTCACCTAGTAGTGGCAATTTTTTTGAAATATATGTATGCAGCATGTTCATCACCAAATTCAATTCAATCCGATTTGATTTTCATTTGTTGACGAAACAGAATGGAAGAAACAGGGTCGTACCAGGTAACCTCTGAAGGCCTTTTGGATCAGGACGGCCGCCTCCGCCTCGCGCTCCTGGCCGCAGCTGCACGGCCTGACCTGAGAAAGCTCGCCGGCGACGACGGCAGTGACCGAGGGCCTCCGGCTGCCGTCTGCGACGCTGCTCCTGGCCTTGGCGAAGCTCCACCTCCTCCTCTCGATCGGCGGCATGGCGACGACGCCGTCGCCATGCGCCCCCGCGGAGGCATTCTGCGGCAGGTCCTTGCCACGCTCCCTGTCGCCTTCCTTCTTGCCGCCCGTGAGCACCTTCTTGAGCCATCTCATGGCGCGCCCCATGGCGTAGCGAGCCTAACTGCGAGAAGAACAAAGAAACTGTCAAGAGAGTGCGGCCGGCGACGTCAAGATTCATCTAACGAAGAAACTGTCTACGACGCTGAAAACAGGGCACGAACTGCAAGAACAGAGGAAATGGATGCTATCGCGTTGGGAACCTGTGGGGACGAGTTCTTGAAAGCCGAAAACCCGGTGCAAAAAACAAGGAACACCACGAACGATTTGAAATGGAGCAGCAACAGGTTGAGCAAAGCAAGAAAGAAAATATATGTCTTTTGTGCCGCTTTGTGGGATGGTAAAAGAGGAGAAACCTTTAGAGAGGTGCGCGGCCAGGAAACATGGGACTGAGCATAGAAGGCAACCGAAGAGGAAAAAGAGGGGCTCTGCTCTGCTCGACTAGCCCAAGCAGAAAAGAGCAAGCGGCGTAGCGCCAAGACGGCAGCGGAGTTGGTGGGCAGGGCCGCAGCAGGAGGAGCGGCGTCGCCTACGTGAAGCCCGGAAGAGGAAACCTTTCCCCGTGAGCTTTTCAGGCAACCCACACCGAAGCAACGAACAGTAAAAAAATCATGGAGAAGACGAAGAGCGGCGGGTGAGGAAGAACGAAGAAGTAGACGCGTGTTCTCACCTCACCAGTAACAAGCAAGAGGAAGGGGTGGGTGAGAAGAAGATTCCCCCTAGTTGCCCCCAGCGCCTGCTATGCCGAGCGCAAGGAAACAAACGAGGCCGATGCCGGACCGCCGGAACGTACGCAGGACACGAGCAAAACGAGAGACGCGAGGAGAAGTGAACAAGGATGTGAAACTGAAACAAAAACTGGCAATCATTTCTCACCTCGCCTCGAAAATGGCGGCGGCGGCGAGCGTCGAGCGAGCGAGAGGTAGTAGTACAGCAAGTGGGGGTGGCCACCCCTGGGCACGGCTTTTGGAGGTGTGGCGGCTAAGAACTCACGCCAAGATCCGATCCGGCAAAGCAAATGATTATATTTCCGGCGGGCGCCGGCCGGGGTGGTGGAGCTAGAGTGCTAGACAGGATAGGTACACGGGACGATCGAGATCGTGGAGCCGTATCGCCTTGTGCCCAGCGCCCTACGCTGCTTCCCAGGAAACTTTAGCCGCTTCCCTCCTCGCACTCTGTGGCCCTCGGGGTGTGAAGCTAGGACTAGAGTGCGATGTGAACCCCCTTCTCCCGGTGGTGCTCCGGCGGTACACTGGCTTCCGTACCGATAGACACTGATCCGGTGAATTTTTTTTTGAACAGTGATCCGGTGAAATTAATGTTTTGGGTTCGTCTTTTTTATCTCCTACTCACATCCAGCGCTACTTTTATAATAATCACATGTCTGTGGTTTAGTCGAAAAATACTTGGTGCTCCCGAGCTCCAGTTCACCCGGTTTTAAAAAAAATAGGTCTCAAATAATTCTGAAACAAATCATGCAAGTACATATACATGTCTTGTATGTACGACCAAAGTTTCGGAGAAATATGTTTCCATACGTGATATGTACAAATATAGCAAGTAAAATGAGTTCTTTTTCACCTTTTGCAAAGCTATGAATTTGTCATTTTTGTGTAGCCTAAAATAGAGCGTATTATCGAGAGAAAAAAATGTGCAGATATGCAGATAACATGTATATGTATTCACGTAATTTTTTGTGATTTTTTTTTGAAACTTTAAAATACCATTTTTTGAATTTTACAAAAAACAAGATATTGGACCTCGGGAGCCAAAAATCGCCTCTCTTAGTCGAAAATTACAGGGTTTACTAAAAATTAAACTTTGCAAAGTTTCACTAAATATGTAGGGAAGGTCAACATATATGCTCTCTTTAGTTTTGTATACAAGGTCACTATCTCCATTTTCAGATACCCTAAAACAAAAACCACTACTAACAAAAAGAATGATTAATTCTATAGAAAACCTATCTTGTTATGTGCTAATTATACATGATGTACTTGGTGCCTCTTTCTCTATGGTTGCATCATTGCATGCTAAGTTCGTCTTAGTGAGCACCATCCTAGGACGTACAAATCTAATCAATTATTTTCGGAAATATGTAGTGGTCTTGTATAGGTGTAAACTTGTATTTTTAGTAGTGTAGGGAGCAATATAAAAATTAGTATTATTGGAATATATATTTAGTCAAAAAATTGAAAGTTTGAGTTTGATTAAACCCAAAACATAGAGTATATAACGATTAAAAGAAGGAAGCGTTTCTAGGGTTAGTATAACAAATCACGTCCGTTCAGGAACAACAATGGTCCACTATATTTGGAAAACAAGCCTTGTAGATGATCTCTTTCTACCCGTTGCACATACTCGATCCAGTCAAACACTTTGAGAAAACATTATTGTGAATCTTTTGGAAGGGCTCTAAATGTTAGCCAAATGTTGTTAATTTTCGGAAGTGTGTGCCTTCAAACCGGTTATACAGTTACTTGGAGATCATCATAGTGATCTACTTTGTGCTGAACCTCCTCTAATAAAGACGTACGATGGTGTCGACTATCCAAACTTTGGGATACATCATTGTGTTTGTGATTTACTATCTCCACCCCTTTTACAACATTGTACTCTTCAGCAAGTTTACACTTTGTAGTTTGCATGCTTAAGAAACAAGTCGCTTTTTTTTCTCTTAAAGCAGACAACTTTTGCTCAAGTTCTAAACATCGCATATTCACCCACCCCCCTCCTCTAGTAGACGTAGATGATCTTTCAAAGAGGGGAGTCGAGGACAACCACTAAGGCACTAACACTTCATACAATCTAGAAGCATCTATTTTGTTAATCCTAAGCTAGATATATTACTCATACATTACAAACATCCACCTAGTTGTGGGCTAGATTCTTATGCTCTAAGGCATTCCATCAAAGTTAGTGGATATTTAATAATAACATGAAAAACTACACATATAAACGAACTACATGACATGCATAAACTATTTGTGGAGTAATTTGAAAATTTTAATACGAAAATAGCGTATAATATTGAAGTAAATTTTTATTATTTCAGTCAAGCTATACCACCTCCACAATGAGACCATAGGTCCATAGCTGTACAAAGCATCACACCACCACAAGACACCCCACTAATATCTAGCCATCGCTTGATCTGTTGATCACCCACATTCCCTTCCACGCTAATATTTCCAATTATGTGCACTAGCAATATCACGAGCATTGTTTTGATATACATAATCACCATTCGACACAAGAGATCCTCCAAAACATGTCAAACTAAAAAAATACAGATTCATCTAACTCTTGTGAAAATGTGTGCCTTCATCTAACATATATGTTCATGTTTACATTCCTAATCATGTTGGTTGTACATAAAAATAACATTTTAATTGTTTGTCAAAACTAGAATACATTTTCATGATAAGATAAGTTATAAAGAAGTAAGAAAATCTGGTGTACAGTTTTAAGTGGCATTCCACCATAAAAGTTGTTGCTCCATCCGCGCATGAATCCTGCAGTAACATCCTACTGTCTTATAACGTTGACTGTTAGGAAGGAGGTGGTCATATCGTTGCATTGGGCACGTTGGTTCGTGTGACAGTGAGGAGGGGTAACAAGTGTGAATGGTATTGTGTGCGTACCACAAGAGTGTAGCTGATTTTTTGAATGTTGTTAAAGAGATGGTGAACTCTAACTTCCCGTCTCTTCTTTTTTACACAAATTCCTCTAAATTCTAATATTGCCTATTTGATTTGTGAGGATCCTCTTGGGGCCTCTAGGCATTATACTCTGAATTAAAGGCCTAAAGTCATAGTACCTCAATGTACCCTAGAACGCAACAATGCATCTCTAGGCATTAGACTACGAATTGAAGGCCTAAAGTCAGAGTACCTTAGTGTTCGCGTTACCCCTGCCTACGGAGTGAAGGACTACATCTATTCGTCCTACACGAATACGTCCACACTACCCTCGGAGGCTGATACACCAGAAAATTTCGCATGAGGTTGGTTCGATATACAAAACAGTAAGCCGACGCTTTTTAAAACAAATGTCCCACTTACCCGGGAGGGATCCCATCAGAGCTCGCGGTGACAACTGGCCGAACTAGGCCGATTCGCTCCCTCCTAATTCGGTTGTTGATCAAACGAGTGAACTTGGGGTAACAGAGTCCCCAAATTTCACGGAAGCATGGACACATGGATGGGTGATAAAAGTATATGTAAAGATACGACTGATTATGTACAAGTTCTCATATTACAATAGGACATCACCTTTACATTATATAGAGTGGCTGGACTTCTCGTGCAAGTCAGAGTCTAAGAATTGCATGTTTGAGTCGAACTCTTACTAGAAGTCTTTTTTTTTAACTTAAACGTAGATAATTTTCCCAAGATTAATGTTCTCATTGGTGCGAAAAAGAAGGAGCAAACAGGGTGTTTTGCTGACGCCTCGAAACTTTTGTTGCGGCATTCTAAATTTTCTCCCCTACTGCTAGTAGTTTGATGGGCCGCGCACTCGACACACATGTTTTGGCGTGTGCTTCACGAAATGCTCTGGTTCTAGGTTTCTTCCTATGATCCATATTATTGTTATGTACTAGTCCAAGATAAAAAAAACAGTTTAATTTAGATGGTATCCATGCGTAGTTGAAAGGACATTTCTTTATCCCATGTGTTTTGTGTGTTAGTTAACAACACTAGTGACCTTTTAATCTAGTGTTAAGTGATGCGGGTTTTAGATCTAAAACACTTTTACATCATCACCAAAAAGAGAAGAGAAAAAGGGCAGCAAATGGACTCAGAAAGTCAGACCAGATATTCCGGTCCCAGTCTGGGCCGGAATATCCGGCCCTCAAGTTTTGACAAGGCCAAATCGACTAAGGAAATAAGAGCGCCCAAATTAGCGTCTCTCTGGAATGACCCGGAGATTTGGGCCGGATATTTTGCCAGGGGGCCGGATATTAGCCGGAATATCCGGCCCCCAAGTCTGCAACGGCTAGTTCTTTAGGGAGGGCCTTCTTCAACCTCAAGCTAGCTCGCCCAAAATCAGTTGACCTCCATTGCTGCAAGCTCAAAACCTCGATTACTCCCAATCCCTCCACCCAAACTCGTTGATCTTTGGAGGATTGAAGGAGAAGGCCCGGATCTACCTCTTCACCAAGCCGATTTACATTTCCCCCTCATTCACTTGAGGGCCCCTTTGCTAGGGTTTCCCTTGGGAAAACCTAGCTCATTGTTGTACTTAATTGATTGTCTTTGTGACAGATTATAGCTGTTTGGGAGCCCCCAATCCAATTGTGGGTTGTGCCCCGAATCGTTGTTGTAAAGGCTCCGGAATCCGCCTTGAAGGTTTCCGATAGTGGAAGGTGAACCAAACCTTTGTGGTGCGGTTCATCGGAGAAGAAGGTGAAGCTTTGTGGCTGTTGAGTTGACCTTTGTGGTAGCTCACACCTCTCCAACGAGACGTACTCCCCTAAAAAGGAGGAACTCGGGAATACATCCGTGTCTCCGCGTGCTTTCACCTTCGGTTACCTCTATCCTTGTTTTCCGTCTTTACTTCGTGTATCTTGCTTAGTTGCTAGCTTGTCATATAGGAAAATTCACCGTAGTTGCATATCTAGAGAATTTACCTTTTGTGTCAAGCCTAATTTGAAAAGGTACTAAAATTGAAGTAGCACCTATTCACCCCCCCCCCCCCCCCCTATAGGTGTCATACGATCCTTTCAGTAGTAACCATGTTTTCTTATCATAGCACACGACTGTATTGGTCAGAAACATGACTGTATGTTCATCTCATGAAAGGATTATATTGGTGCCATCGATCGGTACTCATATGACTGCTCGAGTACAGAGAATACAATATGCAACATACAGGGGAAGGAAGCATAACACCAATCAGATTTTGTGCTTGCTGCTATTGATTCCGAACTAAAGTTCACATATGGGCGATCTGGTTGGGAAGGATCGACACATGATGCAACCATTCTTGTTGAAAACATGTCTAGACCTGATAGGATAAATATCACCGAAGATAAGTTCTACCTTTTAGATGTTGGATATGCAAATCGGCCTCAGATTCTTCCACGCGTAAGAAAAACCAGATACCTTCTAAGCGATTTCACTTCAAGAGACATTCCGCGGAATGCTAAGGAATAGTTCAATCTCATATACTCTAGCCTTAGAGTTATGATTGAGAGTGAATTTGCGACGTTGAAAACTAGATTCACAATCCTTAACCAGAAGCCATTCCACCATTACGAGACCCAAGTTAGTTCTTCACAACTAGATCTTAGAGTGGGGTCCTCATGATCTTGTCCCGAATGAGAAAGATGTGACGTCTGCCTTAGGCCAGGATTGGGGCCATGGTGTTCCCCTTCATGACAATGAACCCATCAAGAAAAAGAATGATGAAGTGGGCAGAGGCATAGGGTTTAGGGTGCCTCTACAGATTATGCGAAAAAGAAGAAGAAGAAGAAGAAGAAGAAGAAGAAGAAGAAGAAGAAGAAGAAGGTTGAACTCTTACCCCTTGATCGCCGTTGATGAACCACCCAAAATTTCCACCGAACTCTAATGATATATTGCAATTTGATTTGTAATAGTGAGGTCTATACCGAAGAACTGCCATTTTTAATCGGTAGGACTGGATTTAATTACCCGTAGTAGTTAGCTAGTATATTTGCTAATCGTTGTGTGTGATGGTTGTGTAGTATTGGTTAGATTAACACTAGCAAGAAGATGTGACCACAAACATAGGCTGGATGTAACCAAACATAACACATTGCATTGTCCTCTGCAGGTAAGTAAACGCTAGATAGGAAAATGTGCTAGCGACGTGATGTAGAAGACCAAAAAGTAACACAACATGATTCTAAGTGTGGCTCTCGCGGAGTCTAACTCCATGAAGCACAAAACGTGACGTTGGCTACCAAAACCGCCTATCGGGTTTCATACAGATTGCACAAGGTGCAACAATCACTTCATAGTATTATGAAAAAAAAAAGATGGTTTTGATCATGATGTTCATGAGGGTCTAGAATGATTTCGATTATGCATTTCGCGGACTAGTGCAGCACAACCGGTAAATCTTACTCCCTCCGTTCTAAAAAGTTTTTAGAACGGAGGGAGTACATAACTGCACACCTCGACTGTCAATTAGTCGTGAAAGAAAGAGGCTCGAAAAATAAAATAACGTACGTGATGCATCACCAAAGGCTCGTAAGACTTGATGTCGAGAAAAATCAAAGGTAAGATATTTTACTCCCTCCGATCCATATTAGTGGGCATAGCTTTGTCTAAATTCATATGTATCTAGTTAAGTATTTAGACTAGATACATGTGTATCTAGACAAAGTTGTGCCCACTAATATGGATCGGAGGTAGTACTATAATTGCTGCTGTCAAACGGGGAGTACATACGTGCAGCATGGGGGATCTACTGATTTTGCCGTCTACTCTATCGGATCGGAGCATCCTATCGGCATCGTAACCACCGCTGTCACGTGCCCCCCTCCCTCTCTGACTCTCTCCACGCCGCAACCGACGACAGTTACAATAGGCGAGACAAAAAAACACCGGACCCCCACGAGGCCGACGCGCGCGTGACGCAAGCTGCGCCAGATTTCAATGGGGCAGCGAGTACGGGCGCTACATATTTAAACGCTAATCGCAAAAAAAAAAAAATAACGCTCCCAATGCAACACGGTGACGCCATGCTCGCCGAGCAGGAGGAATAAAGTTTTCAGTTGGGTCCGGAGCCAACTAAACAGTAGGTGGATCTCCCGTACTGGCGCCCATACCAGAGATCCCACCGCAGCGTACGAATATGTATCTTAAACTTACGAAAAATATGGTATATACCAGAGATACGCATAGGGCGACATCCAGGTACGTATTCCCATCTCGCTCTCACACCACACCCTAAGTCCCTAACCTTTTCCGACGCACGCGTAGCGGCTAAGGAAATCCAAACCGTAGAGAGTACACAGACACAGTGCAGTACGTGCTCCGCCAACGATCTTTGATTGCTACGCTCGAACGTACTCCGTACGTATGAGTTGCACGCTTTCGGTGCGCAGCTGCACACGTGACACGTACATAGTAGGTCTCGCCTCTGAGGAGAGAGAGAGGGAATTGATACCGGGAACCCGTACGACAGGAAGACCGGCCGGAACCACCCTACAACCATCGGGAAGGAACCTCTCCTCTCCTCTCCTCCTTGAGAGTCGTCTTCCTCCCCCAGATCTCGCCCCCGGCTCGCTCCCCTCTCCTCTCCGGTGGCGCTGCCGGCCGGTGCGGACGAGGATGCGCAGCACGGGATGTAGATAGTAGGATTAGGATTAGTTTTAGGGTTGTAGTAGTTGCTTTTGGTGTTGTTGTGGCGGATGCCCGTCTGTTGTTTTTCTTCTTCTTCCTCCTCGGCTGGTCGTCGGCGACTCGCAACGACACCGGAGTCAGGCCTCTTCATTTCTGCTTGCCGGATCCATGGTGGATCTCTCGCAGGGAAGGAGATGGTCAAGGTCGATTCAATAAAATCGCTTGGTGTATCTTCTACTCTGCAGATTGCGGGATGCGGTGGTGGCATCCTCCCCTGGCCAGCCGTGGCGGCGAGGAGCGGAGGAGGCGCTGCTGCTCTTCCTCAACATCGTTGGAGTGGACTTCGCTGCATCCCAGAGCTCCACACGCGGTGGTCTTGTTCACAGCCGCGATCAATGACCAAGAAGGTGGCCGATCTTCAACCTCCAAGATGGAGGCCTGCTGGACCCGACGCCGGAGCTCGGCTCCTCGATGCAGCCAAGTGGTTCGTCCCCGGCGGTGTCGAGCTTGCCGGCGTCTGCAGTCAATCGCCGGAAGGGGGCGCCCGAGTATCTCTCGCTCCGATCTCGGTGCTTCATGCATCTGGAGAGCGCCGACGACTGGTGGCAGAGCAACCCTAGGACCTGATTGCTTTTCTTTTTTCTGTTCTAGGGTGTTTTATGTAAAAGCACTGGCCTTATCTTCAAATATTAGGTTTCCCAGGGCAATAGATGTAAAGGGCCTAAATGCTAATATGTACCTGCCACGTGTTTTATTATAAATTCAGCACCGGGGTCTCTGGACCCCACCCCTTGTACAAAAAAAAAATGATCCCTGCATGCATGGCACGCCCCCGGCCCGAGCTATGCCGACCAAACCAGAGATGGACTCTCCCGGCTATGGGGAGATACGACTCGAGATGAGCTATGTAGTAGCGGAGCTTGACAAAAATGTTTGGTGAGGCGATTTTTTTCTTCAAAAAGCTAGGCAACAAGCTAGAAATAGTTGATTTGAGATAAATTTATATTTATATTGTCCACATTGGTGGCAAATTTTTAACCCTTTTCGGTCCAATTTCGCGTTATAGCAACATTGATCTTTCTCTTACTCTCAATCCAATCAACTACTCAATAATACAATTGGAAAAATCTGCAGTTTAAACAAGAAGAAAACCCCAATTAGGAAAATTTTGATTTAGGAGAATATGCTCGTACTGAAAATTGCAAAACCAAACTAGATTACCAATTCAGCACTTACCAAGATTCAGTTGCCAAAACAAGGAAAAAAGGGGTGAACCGGTTGAGGGGATAAACCCCATGAGGCCCGTGACCGCTAACTTCAACGACGAAGTTGCGTGGTTTGCTTGTCATTGTTGCTGCGTTCTAGTCGCCGGCCGCCGGGTGGGGGAAGTGGTAGCTACGGGGGGTTGGATCATCGTAGCAGCGATGCTACTGGCCATGGGCTGTCGGGTTGCAGGCCGAGGGGCGAAGGGAATCAGGTTGGTCGCTCGCCGCTCACCAGTTGTAAGAATATAGGTAGAGAGATAGTGTGTGTTTCATTTGTCTGGACGTGGTTCTCCAATCCTTAAGCTGCAGTTAGGGGGATTAAATATTCTGATCGTTTCCAATCTTATCAAACTACTAAGGACTAATCAACCAAATTATTTTGGCTGGGGGGGGGGGGGGGGGGGGGGGGGGGGGGCGGCGGCCCCCTGATCTCAACATAGCCCCGTCGTTGGAGCTATGTGTCAATGGGAAATTGTTCATCATACTAGTGTTCAATAACAGCTTCTCTGGTAAGCTCCGGTGAGTATATGCAATTTCTTATCGTTGGATAACATTTTGCTCAGCAGTACCAACTTCTTCCGGAAGTTTCCAATCAGAATATGGTCTCTTCCGCTTCTTAGAAGCATGATGATCAATAAGAACAAGTGGTGCTCTACCATCAGTGATACCTTTGAACATCACTCGAATTGAGATAGGGGAAAATAATTTCTCCGGATCCTTTCCAGCATCAGGATGATAGTTAGTTGTGTTCATGGTAGAGATCAACCATTTAACTGGTGAGCTACCTTCCAACATGAGTAGGCTTGGCAACTTAACAGATGTACCAATATCGGGAAACAACTTGAACTTTTCCACGCTTGAACTTTGCATGCTCAACCTGTCATGCGATAATCTCAGCAAGGTTACAACCGTCACTGCAAATTTTAGTGTATGAGGGCAGTTTCCTTGAGAAAAGTGACCTTTGTGCCAAGCAAGGCATGGAGGTAAACCTTTCTAAATTAGACAGTTGTTTGTCTAATCTGAGAGGTAAATAGACAAATTTACAAGAGTTTACACTTTATGGGCAAAATCTCCATGGGTTGGGGGAGGGGGGCCAGTGCCCCCCTCTCGACCTACACTAAGCTCCGCCATGGTAACCTTTTTATTGCCAAGGTCGAACTGCTTCAAACAAGTACGCAATCGATTTTGGTCAACTAACATGCATGTGGTCGCCCCGACCCTCGTCCCTTCATCCTACTATAGAATAACAAACAGCTAGCTTCGGATCTGACCGGGCAAGGTATGTACAACATGTAAAAAGTTACTCCGAACCGTACATGTCAAAACCAGCAAAAAAATGCGACGCAAAACGAGCAAATTACAACATTGCATACCTGCTGAAACAGTTCGTAGTGCAATAATAAGGAAGGAGCATGGATTACAACAACAATAAGGAATAAAATCAGCAAAAAAAAAATACTATGATTGGATTTTTAAGTTTCTAACTCAGCGATATAAGCTATGGCGAAAAGAACCAATCCTCAACGGTATACAACGAAACGTGCATCGAGATACTCGGAAACCTTAATTATATATTCTAGCTGTCCAAATTGCGTCAGCCCACTCCTTCCTCTTGTTCCACCAAGCGTCTTGATCATGAGCTTCGACACCATGGCCAGATTCATCGATGTCTGGTGTCACTTCATCCTCCTCCGGGAAAAACTCATCAAGACCCTACCCTAAGATCCAGTTATGAAGATTGCAACATGCAAAACTTGGGTGGCGAACGGGTGGACTTCTCATTAAGTAGGGTCTTAAATTTGTTCTTAAATCAGCAAATGCCCTCTCAATCGTGACTCTAAAACTAGAGTCTCAGCTTGAACAATTAATTGACATCCTTAGGATAGTTCCTTGTAGAGAACTCATTAGGATGGTACTTGGTACACTTGAACACCAGCGCAACATGCATTTTCAGCATCTCCCAGTAGAACTCGCCATCAGGAATATTGATCGTATCTGATCGACTTATGTTGTCAGCAAGGATACTTGCATCATGGGCGCATAGTTCCTTCCCAGCAGGCTAGCACATATGTAAAGTTGAGATCGAAACCAATTGCTACAAGCACATTCTCATGCTTTCTACACCTATATGCGGCAGGCTTTGACATGGGCACTGTAACAATCACATGACTCATGAGTACCATCAATTGCTCCAATACAATTGTGTTGACATGAACAAAATCTTATGGTACACAACAAATAAACGATTGCACTCATGAACTAACAAATCTTATTGGCGCATTGTGAAATACTCCCTCCGTTCGAAATTAATTGACTTGGTTTTGTTCAAATATGGATGTATCTATACTTGTATGGTGTCTAGATACATCCATGTGTAACCAAATGTGTGTCAATTAAATCCGAACGGAGTGAGTATTTTTTAGGATAAAAACTCACCGTGAAGTATGGATACCACATCGGTCTTCTTCACTGAACCACCATTTTTTTACCTCGAGACAAATAATTGACAAGTAACATACGACGTACGTGCAATGAATCAATGTGTAGATCGTGCGCAGGCCGGTACGTACGCCGATCTCCCCTCGATCACACCGCATGCAACCTTTTCCGACGCGTACGCACGATCGAGGACCGGCCGGAGGGAGCAATGAAGGCAACCGCTACAGAGCTGACAGAGTACGGGCTACAGCTACAGAGCTGCGACTGCTATCGCGTCCGTAGGCTGGCGTACGTGTGATCGATGTATCGATCGAGCGCGCGCGGCGTGCCGGGGAATTAAATGGAACGCGATGCACGCATGCATGAGCACAAGGAGTACGGGCACGACCGAGAAATGAATTGGACACGTACGTTAATTTATTCGAATCAGCGAGGTGTGCATGTATGCTTCGATCTGCCTCCTGCTCCTGGTCCTGGAGTGGTACGGGTGATGAGCGAGTAATGAGGAGCATGAGTATGTCTACACGGTCAGGGGTGACGTCGTCGGAGCTAGGGTGCTGCATATATACAGTCGCAGTCGCGGGGAACCGCGCGAGCGTAACTGCGACAGGAAGCATGTTGTGAAAACAAGACCGGGACCAGCGAGCGAGGACGGAGTAACTACTCTACTCTACTCATCATCCTGTACGTGCGCTCTACTGGCCAGCCGGGGCTCACGTAGGCTCGCCGGGACTGGCTCTACCACGGCCACTCCGTTCGGTCTCGACGCCCGCTGCAACATCTTACCCAACGGGTGGGAGGCCTCCTCTGCCCAGGTATGCTGGACCATATGGGCCTGCTCGTTCCTACACTTCTTCTTTCTTTCTTATCTGGGCCTCAGTTCGTCCCGGGTGACTTCGCTTGTGCCGCCTGAAGCCTGGCTCTAATGGGCCAGCCTGGGATTGTCATCGTTATTCGGCCTTTTTTCTTTCTTCTTTCTAATTTCTTTTCTGTTTTGTTTCTTATCCCTTATTATTTTCCCATAGTTTATTTTTTCCTTACATTAAATAATATTCAGATTTGAAAAACAAATATGAGTTTAAAATTTTGTTCATGACCCCAAAATAAATGTTTACAAGTTTAAAAGTTTGTTCATGACCCCAAAGTAAATGTTCATCAAGTTCGAAAAAAAAATCACAAGGAGTAAAAAAAAATCTCACGTGCGCTCACATTATATGAGTAACATTAACCCCCATATTTTCTAAGTTTGAAAAAATATATTAATGGACCGCGACCATGCGGCCCATTAGGTGTGTGCGGCAAGGCTCGTATGCGCTAGGTAAGCTATAGCTCGGGTGGGCGAAGAACCAAACACACCGAAGTGAACGGCGCCGCAAGCAGTAAGTAGATGCTATTAATTGACATCCTTATCGTTAGGATAGTTTCTTGTAGAGAACTCATTAAGATGGTACCTGGTACACCTGAAGGGCGGAAGAACACCAGCACGACATGCATATCCAACATCTCCCAGTAGAACTGGCCATCGAGAATATTGATCCTATCTGGTCGACTTATGTTGTCGTCGCGCTTCCCAACAAGCTAGCACATATGTAAAGTTGAGATCAAATTAAATCAATTGATACAAGCACATTCTGACTGGTGTCGTCGCGCTTTCCACACCTATATATATGCGGTAGACTTTGACATGGGCACTCTCAGGGTCATATGATGAGTACCATCAATTGCTCCAATATAATTTTGTTGACATGAACAAAATCTTATGGTACACAACAATTTCTTCCGGCTCAGTTCTAGACCTGCCCTGCCACCGTAGGCCATTGCCGGGGTCCCCACATGCTAGAGCTACAGCGACGCGACTGCGATCGAGCCCCGCTGCCTCGTCGATCCTTAGGCCTGGCGGGTGATGGAGCGCGCGCGGCGTGCCGGGGAATTAAATGGGACGCGATGCACGCATGCATGCGCATCGCATGAGCACGAGGAGTACTACTATTTTATTTTTTATTTTATTTTTTTTTTTTTTTTTTGCGAAACACAGTACAACGCAAGCGCTCATATACACGCGCACACACTCACCCCTATGAACGCACGCACGCACACCCTACCCCTATGAGCACCTCCGAGAGACTGAGCCGGCGGGTCGAGTCTTGAGATTGACGAAGTCACCACGGGCGCCTCGCTGTCGACGGGAACGTCGCCTCCCACTGAAGAATATTCCGCCTTAAATGAGAAACACCAGCGTCAAACCTGGGGTTTGAACTCTGGTGGGCTGGGGGTACAACCACCCACCTAACCATCTTGCCACAGGCAAGTTCTCCGAGGAGTACTACTATGAGCCGCATTGATGTGTTCTTCAGCGAAACGAGCACGTACGGGCACGATCGAGTAATGAATCGGACACGTTAATTTATTCGGGTCAGCGAGGTGTGTATGAATAATTTTTTGAACAAGGGGAGAGGGCACGAAGGCCCCCGAAACGCTGCATTAATATTGGGCAGTTACAAAGTTTTGCATACAGAACCCTCTAAAATTGAAAATTATAACCTGGTCCTAGAATCTAGCACAATGGACCCTAAGAGCATCTCCACTCGCGGCGCCTAAATGGGCGCCCAAAGGCCGTCCGGACAGGCCCTTTGGGCGCCGTCCGGACTACCTTGCCCATTTGGGCGCCGTCGATCCCTACTCGCGGCGCCCAAACTAAAAAAATTAAATTTAAACTACGACAAATTTCATTCAAATTTTAGGAAAGTTTACAGATTTTAGGAAAAAACTTAACCTAAATCTACTGGCGGCCACGGTAGCGGCGCCTGAAGGCGTAGTAGGGGTCCTCGTCCTCCTCCTCCTTCTTCACGCCGCTTGCTCCTGCGCCGTCGTCTTCCTTCTTGACGCGGCTAGGGCCGGCGTCGCCGTCGCCGGTGAGGTTCCTCCAGGTTCCAGCGTGGGTCGTCGCGCATCTCCGGCGTCAGTTCGCGCCAGTAGTGCGTGATCTGGGCCGCGTGGAAGTCGCGGTTCGACCGCGTCAGCGGCCGCGGCACCGGGATGCCGCGGACGGAGATGGCGTAGCCGTGGCCAACGCGCATGTCCGGCGGCACTGGGTAGCCGTTGTCGCGCAACGCCTCGGTCTGCTCCTTCAGCAGGGTGCGCGGCGCGAAGCCGTTCGCCGCGGCGCCACCGGTACGCCTCTAGTTGCTGCCGGCCATCTCTAGGGTTTGCGGCGGCGGCGAGTGTGGCATGTGGGGAGAGAGGGGGAGCGGTGGCGCCGAGTGTGGCGAGTGAACGCGGGGGCGACGGCCTTTTATTGCCGCCGGAGAGCGGTGGCATTAACGCCGCTCGCCTCGAAAAGGCGCGCCGCATTCACTCCGGCGAGCAGAGGACGCGACGGCTCACTGGCCGCCGCCGGCCGTGAAAACGAGGAGTCGCCACGCGGCACGCGCCTTTGACGACGCCATTGACCACGGCAGGGCGTGGCCGTGTCACTGCCAGGCGTGGCCCGCGCGTCGGAGGCGTGCGTTTCCTTCCGTCCGGGGCCGCCCCAAGCCTCCCCAAGTTGAGGGCGTGGGCTGGGCGTGCCGGACACAAAACTGGGTCGCGCCGGACCGAATTCGCGTTTGGGCGCCGCGAGTGGGCGCGATTTTGTGTCCGGCACGCCCCAAACGGCTTTGGGCGGCCGTTTGGGCGCCCCGACTGGAGATGCTCTAAAACTGATAAACAAAATGCGATCCGGTCCATGACATGCACTGCCGTGGATGGAGTACCCACTCCGGTCACCCTCTCTGCCGCCGGGGACAGCGCCACTTGGGGCAAAGAAAGCGAGAAGTGCCGGCGTCGCTCCAAGGAAGGGCCTCCGCATCTGGAGGTTGAGTTGGCCATCTTCTGGGCCAAAATTCATGGCGGCAATCAGCGGCCCCCATGAGATTTCCTCAGGCTGCAGCTTGAAGATACCCTCAGAGAACGAATCTCCGAGGTGTGGAGAGGTCTCCTCGGCCAAGAATGGCGGCGGCGCACCTCGCCGTCGCTTGGAGTCTCCACCGATTCCCCGCAGCTTCCCAGCAGCAGCACAAAAAGCATCGGCCTCCCACCAGCTCCCTATCAAACATATATGTTGTAACGCTGTCACGCTTCCTTTAACGTGAACAGCACGGTAGATTGTTGTAACATATCTAGATTGACTAGAGTCAGTTAGCTAGTTGTTAGACCTAGATTTGTATCTATCCTAACCTGACCGTATGCTTATATAAAGAGAAAGGCCGGCCATGTTTGAGCTGTGCGATTCACCACAATTATTTCTTAGTTGTTTGTTATGGTATCAGAGCTCTAGATCCAATCTACGCTTCCGTTCCTAGCAGCCGATGCAATCTGCCGACCCAAGCGCAGCCCTGACTGCTGATGTGTCCTCTCTCGCGAGCAGGACCTCGATGGCGTCGTCTTCAAGCTCCACCGGCCCGATCGTCATCGCCAACCAGATCACGTCAAGCTAACCGACGAGAACTATCTGTTTTGGCGTGCGCAGGTCCTCACACTCCTCCGCAGCAATGGACTCATGGGCTTCATCAGCAAGGAGGTTTCTCCTTCACCGGTGGAGATCGCCAATCCCAGGCGGGGGATGCCGGCGCTCTGGCGCTGATCCCCAATCCCGCCTACATGGCCTGGTACCAGCAGGACCAGGCGATCCTGACGGGATTCCTCTCGTCTCTCATGCCGGAGGTGTACGGCATCATCGTCCTCGCCAACACGGCCGAGGAGGCGTGGACCACCTTGGCGGGCAGCTTCGCGAGCCAGTCGACGGCGAGGGTCATGCACCTCCGCTCTCAGCTCGCCATCACCAAAAAGCTGGACTCCACTGGGATGAACTACTTCAACCGCATCAAGGCCTTCTCCGACACTCTGACGTCGGTCGGGCATCCGCTCCGTCCTGAGGAGTTTATATCCTATCTCCTTGCAGGTCTTGATGGTGACTACGACCCGTTCGTGGATCGCGTCTCGGCCAGCAGCACGCCGCTGCCAGTCCGCGATGTGTATGCGCAGCTCCTCAACATTGAGCAGCGCATCGAAGCACGCAAGGCCGAGCTCCGCGGCGAAGGACTCCATGCTGCCAACTATGGCGCACGCGGGAACGGCGGCGGACGCCCATACCGCTCTGACGGGTAGTCAGGCTACTTCAACAAGCCGGCCGCCCCGTCTCCTTCGGCACTCCCGATGCCGAGCTTCCCGCGCGACGGCTCCTCCTCGCGCGACAACCAGGACCGTCCCCGCCCAGTGTGCCAGCTGTGCGGCAAGGTCGGCCACATTGCGTCACGGTGCTACAAGCGCTTCAAGAGGGATTTCCTCGGCATCGGCAACGGCGGCGGACGCAACGCCGATCGCCAAGCTGCTGTCGCCTTTCATGGTGGCAATGGCAACCAGGGTGGCGGCCACGGTGGAGGAGGCAATCTGGGTGGAGGTCACGCTGGCGGCGGACACACTCCCTCCTACACCATCGATCCAGCGTGGTATGCAGATTCGGGCGCCACCGATCATCTCACCTCTGAGCTTGACAAGCTCTCCGTGAAAGAACGCTACGGCGGCAAAGACAAGGTGCACACCGCTAGCGGATCAGGTATGCAAATTCATCATGTTGGCCACTCCACAATTTCTCATTCATCTAGATCTTTAGAACTCCGAGATATCCTCCATGTTCCTAGTGTCACTAGAAATCTTATGTTTGTCCCTAAATTTGCTCGAGACAATAATGTTTTCTTTGAATTTCATCCTTGGCATGTTTTCGTTAAGGACCGGGCAACGAGGGAAATTCTGCTTAGAGGAGGAGTTCGTGGTGGTCTCTATCGCATCGATGATCCGCATGTGAAGCAAGTCTTCAGCTGTCTCAGGGTGTCACGGGAGAAGTGGCATGCGCGCTTAGGCCATCCTTCTACACAAATAGTTCAACAAGTTCTTCATAGAAATAAATTGCCATCGGATTTGTCGCACAATAATGTAGTTTGTGATGCTTGCCAACAAGGCAAAAGTCATCAATTACCTTTCTCTCTTTCAGATCGTGTAATCACCAAACCTCTTGAGTTTATTTATTCCGATGTATGGGGCCCTGCCCAAACTTCTACTAGTGGTCATGATTATTATGTGAGTTTTATTGATGGCTATAGTCGTTTCACTTGGATGTATCTCCTTAAACGAAAATCCGATGTGTTTGCAATTTTTCTTGCATTCCAAAAACATGTTGAGCGTTTCTTGAATCACAAAATTGTCCATGTGCAATCAGATTGGGGGGTGAGTATCTTCACATAAATAAGTTATTTCATGACATTGGTATTTCTCACCGTGTTTCGTGTCCTCACACACATCAACAAAAGGGGTTAGCTGAACGCAAACACCGTCATCTCGTTGAAACAGGGATCACATTACTTGCTCATGCTTCCATGCCATTTAGATTTTGGAGTGATGCATTCACCACGGCTTGTTTTCTTATTAATCGTATTCCTAGCCATGTCATTCATATGCAAACCCCCCTTGAGCGATTGTTAGGTGATAAACCTGATTACACCTTTCTAAAAGTTTTTGGATGTGCTTGTTGGCCTCATCTTCGCCCATATAACAATAGAAAACTTGAGTTTCGGTCGAAAAAAATGTGTGTTTCTTGGATATAGTCCACTTCATAAAGGTTATAAATGTCTCCATGTTCCCACAAATCGAGTGTACATTTCTAGGGATGTGATATTTGATGAGAACGTTTTTCCGTTTGACAAACTTTCCATCTCATCTTCAGATTCTTCCATACACCGATCCACTCCCACATCTGGCCAACTTGATGATATTGCATATCCTTCGAATTTGCTCTCTAAACATGGTGCAGGTATTGGACGCGGTGCCCGTCTTGAGGAAATACCCAGTGATCAGGATGATCACGTCGATCATACGAGCCATGCAGCCTCGGACGACGCGTACGCCGATCGCCATGCATCTCCTAGCCCGCGCCAGTCTCCAACGCGCGACCCACCATCGAGCCCAGCTTCACCGATCTTCGACATTGATGATGGGCCTGCTTCGCCTGCACCATCGCCCGCACACTACTAGGAAAACCCTTATAGATAGGTTACATTCTGTGGCGCACCCTTAATTGGTATTTCTGTGGCGCACCAGGCGTGGTGCGCCACAGAAAGTCATATTTCTGTGGCGCAGGTGCGCCACAGAAATATCACTTTCCGTGGCGCACCAAGCCAGGTGCGCCACAGAAAGTCACATTTATGTGGCGCACATGGCCAGGTGCGCCACAGAAAGTTATCCGGGGGACGAGTTAAAATTTAAAAAAATAATTCTGTGGCGCACCTGGCACGTGCGCCACAGAAAGTTGACATTCTGTGGCGCACCTGCCAGGTGCGCCACAGAATTGTGACATTCTGTGGCGCACCAAGCTTGGTGCGCCACAGAATTATTTTTTTCAAATCCCACCCCCCCAGGTGGATCGCCTTTTTTGTCTTGCAGGAAGTAAAAGAAAATGATAAAAATTTCAATAAATAGAATTCTTTGATAAATAGAATCCTTTGACATGTAGTTACGTATGAGTGTCTAGTAGGTATAGAAATTTTGAAATATGAATTTTGACCTTTTCTGCAACAAACAGGAAAAAAAACTTGTAACGGCCATAACTTTTGCATACGACGTCGAAATAACGCAAATAATTTGTCAAAAAAATCGTGAGAAAAATCCGAGTTCGAATCCACCGGGTTTACCCGGTCAGGAATTCACAGATTCCTCAAATTCCAAAAGAAAAAAAGTTATTTCAAACAGACAATTTTTCGCAGCAAAATCAAAAAAAATTCAAAAAAATCAAAAAATTCAAAATTTCAAAAATTGCAAAAAAGACACAGAAATGTATAACAAAGAAGATTGTTGACTTTTCTTGACTTTTTTTATTTTTTTAGATTTTTTGAATTTGTTTGAATTTTTTGGATTTTTTGATTTTTTTTAAGTTTTTTGAATTTTTTTGGATCTTTTGAAACTTTTGAATCTCCTTTTGAAAGTTTAGAAGTTTTTGAAATTTAAAAACACACGTTTATAACATATACATAACATATACACATACAAGACTTAAGAGGATACATATGATATATATATCAATAAGAACTTGAGTAGCACAAGGGTAGGTGAAGTGGGTGGAACTTAGAAGTTAAGCGTGCTAGGGTTGGAGCAATTTGAGGATGAGTGACCTAGCGGGAAGGTATTAGTTCAAAAAATTCAAAAATCTGAAAATAATTCCAATAATGTTGATTTTTCATATTATTTCATATTTTGATTTTTCTGATTTTTTCTGAAACTTTTTAATTTTTTTTTGCAGTTTTTGAATTTTTTGAATTTTTTCAGAATTCTGTGGCGCACCAGGCAGGTGCGCCACTGAAATGTGGGCCAGGTGCGCCACAGAAAGTGGATTTCTGTGGCGCACGCCCATGGTGCGCAACAAAAAAAAATTAGTGGCGAGGATTCTGTGGCGCACCCCCAAATGGGCCACCATCGCCGGCTCCTGACTCAGCCGCGTCAGCGGCTTCCTCGCTGGCGGGCTCTCCCCCGCCACGGCCAGCTCCAGCACCACGCGCCGTGACTCGTCTCCAACAGGGGATTCACCAACCCAAGAAATAGACTGACGGGACGGTCGCATGGACAGCGACGTGGATGTCCCATGCAGCGATCGCCCAATCAGTTGACAGAGAACCTGCTGATCTACGTGAGGCGATTCATAGCTCACATTGGCGAGAGGCAATGCAGCAAGAGTTTGAGGCGCTGCAGAAGAATGGTACGTGGCGTCTTGTTCCTCGACAGCCAGGTATCAATATTATTGATTCCAAATGGGTATTCAAAGTGAAACACCGTGCTGATGGTTCCGTTGAACGTTACAAAGCACGGCTAGTGGCAAAAGGCTTCAAACAGAGATACGGGCTGGACTATGCGGATACGTTTAGCCCTGTGGTCAAACCAACAACTATTCGTTTGTTATTGTCTCTTGCAGTCAGTCAGAAGTGGCATCTCCGTCAGTTGGACATTCAGAATGCTTTTCTCCATGGCATTTTGGATGAGGAGGTGTACATGCGACAGCCACCTGGGTTTGAAGATTCAGCTAATCCCCAATATCTATGTTGGCTTATGAAAGCAATTTATGGACTCAAACAGGCACCTAGAGCATGGCATGCATGGTTGAGTTCAGTTCTTGGTAAGCTTGGTTTTAAAGCATCTGCTGCTGATACATCGTTATTCATACTTCAGAGTTCAGAGGTCACAATTTATCTCCTTGTTTATGTGGATGACATAATTGTAGTCAGTCCATCTCCTACTGCTAGTACTCGTCTGGTCTCGGCTCTTCGGTCTGATTTTGCAGTCAAAGACCTTGGTCCTCTTCATTTCTTCCTTGGTATAGAAGTTCTGCGGCAACCATCCGGTGGGCTTGTGCTTACTCAGAGGAAGTATGCACTGGATTTGCTGCGCCGAGCCGGAATGCTGAAGTGTCAGCCTACCAATACTCCAATGACTGTAAGTGATCCGCTCAGTGTATCTGTTGGTGCTCCTCTTTCACCTGATGATGCTACTCGTTACCGTAGTGTGGTTGGAGGCCTCCAATATCTTACAGTTACTCGTCCAAACTTGTCCTATGATGTTAATAGGGTCTGTCAGTTCCTTCATACACCTTGTGATACCCATTGGGCGGTTGTTAAGCGGATACTCCGCTATGTCAAGCTGACAGGTAATCATGGACTGAGTATTTCTCCCCGTTCTACGTCTCTGTTGTCTGCATTTTCTGATGCTGATTGGGCTGGGGATCCTGATGGCCGGCGATCAACGGGGGACATGCTATCTTCTTTGGTGGAAACTTGATCGCCTGGAGTGCATGGAAACAGGCTACAGTTTCTCGTTCGAGTACGGAGTCAGAGTACAAGGCACTAGCAGATGCTACGGCAGAACTTGTGTGGGTTCAGTCAGTTCTTCAGGAACTTGGGATCAAACATGACCGGCCTCCTGTTTTGTGGTGTGATAATCTTGGAGAACGTATCTCTCAGCCAATCCAGTATTTCACGCTCGAACTAAACATATTGAAGTTGATTTCCACTTTGTTCGAGAAAGAGTTGCTCAGAAGAAACTCCACATTCAGTTCATTTCCTCCAAGGATCAGGTTGCGGATATCTTCACTGAACCACTTCCGTTCCCAGCCTTTCATGCGTGTAAGCGCAATCTCAATCTGACTGAAGTAGGCTGAGATTGAGGTAGGGTATCAAACATATATGTTGTAACGCTGTCACGCTTCCTTTAACGTGAACAACACGGTAGATTGTTGTAACATATCTAGATTGACTAGAGTCAATTAGCTAGTTGTTAGACCTAGATTTGTATCTATCCTAACCTGACCGTATGCTTATATAAAGAGAAAGGTTGACCATGTTTGAGCTGTGCGATTCACCACAATTATTTCTTAGTTGTTTGTTACTCCCTTCGTCACCATGGCGAAAAAGAGGAGGAAGACGAACCTTGCGTGAGGCTACCACTGAGTCGCCGCCACAACAGGCCTTATTGACGGAGTTGCCCGAGGCACTCCTCTCCGCCGCCTTCGGCTCCGCCCACAGGAGCACCGCAACGAAGAGCAGAACCACCAGCCGGTGCCAGATCTGGCCAGAGAGACCCTGCACCATCCTCCGGGCATGAAGCCCACAAACGACATAAAGCCACAACACGGCATAAAGCCACAACACAGCAGAAAAGCAAATCCTACGGCTACAACTACTACTACTATGTACAGGTAGTCCGGCATCGCCTCCTAGCCACCACCAGCCGAGCACGCCGGCAGGCAGAGCATCGGAGCGACCCGGTTCACCGGGGTCGACTCTCAAGGCTACTGTAGATAGGAGAGAGAAACGAAGGGATAAGAATGAGCCTACTCAGGGACGGATAGGTGTGTATGAATAATTGCTTGCTGCTTCTGTCTCATGGTCCTTGAGTGGTGGTACTAGTACGGGCGATGAGCGAGTATATCTACACGATCAGGGGTGACGTCGATCGGAGCTAGGGTGCTGCATATATACAGTCGCCGGGAAACGAGCGTAACTGCGACAGGAAGCATGTTGTGAAACCAAGGCCGGGACCAGCGAGGACGGAGTAACTACTCTACTCATCATCCTCTACTGGCCGGCCGGGGCTCACGTAGCGTAGGCTCGCCGGAGTGCCGGGACCACGCCCACTCCGTTCGGTTCGGTCTCGACGCTGAAAAAAAATCTTACCAGACTACGGAGGCCTCCTCTGTCGAGGTATGCTGGGCCTGCTCGCTGCTGGTACACTTCTTCTTTCTTTCTTATCTGGGCCTCAGTTCGTCCCAGTCTGGAACCGGGCGAGTTCGCTCGCGCCGCCTGACGCATGCCTCTAATGGGCCGGCCTATTGAACGGGGGGTTGTCTTCTTCTTTCTTTCTTTCTTTCATTCTGTCTTTTCTTTTCTGTTTTGTTTCTTATCACCTATTATTTTCCCATAATTTATTTGTTTATTTATATTTAAAATGTTCACATTTTGATAAAAACCACTCTCTCTCGTTTCTAAAATGTAAGTCGTATAACTTGGGTGCTAAGCCAAGTTTTTGTAATATTGATCAAGTTTGTAGGGAAAACCACCAATTGTTATGCTCAACAAACACAATATTTACACATATTTTATCAAGGATCTAGTAATTTTTAGTTCATAGTGAAGATAGAGAGCGGCAATATGGATGCCGAGCTACACGTAGCTCTTTATTTTAAAAAAACGAAAATCATGTTTTAGAGTTAAAAAAAAAACAATTTGGATGTATATGTTGTTTTATTCTATCAGCGTGTAAAATCTCAATTAGAAATGTGTTGTATTTTGGGATTTGTAAAAAATGAAAAAATCGTAATTTCAAAATAGCGAACATTGCGAAATATTAACTCTTCAAAATATTACAGATATTGTTAGTTTTATAACCCGGAATATGAATTATTTCGAGTTGAGATTTTGCACATTGGTAGGATGCACTATTATCTACATTAAGGATTTTTTTTTAGATAATGTGGTTTTTCAATTTTGAAAAAATAAAGAGTTACATGCAGCTCGGCCTCCGTTTTGACTTTCCAATTACAGATAGCGGTATTATTTTTATAAATTTACAGTAGACCGTCTAAAAGTTTGACTTAGGTTAAATTTTGTAGGCTTTATATTTCAGAGAAGACCGAGCATTTGCAGATCGGCTGAGAAATAGGCGGTACCGTTTCCTCTTCTTCTTGAGAGATTTTCCTGTCCATTTTCCCGTGTTGTCATCCGTGAGATTGCATCCCAGCCACGCACGTCTAAAAGGTGGAGGAGAAAAGGAGCAAAACGAGAAGCGAATCATCGGTGTTGGCGGCGATCACACTGTTGCTGTTGTCGGTCTTTCAAACCACGGTGGCAAGCAGTCATAAGTGTCAACTTTCGCAGGCGGGCTATCCAACATCTTATCAGGATGGACATTTTCGGGAGGCAATCATCTGTGTACCCTCCGTTACGCCAGTCGAAATCTGGTGGGAGTATGGATGTGTTCGTCCATCCCTGTTTTTTTTTAATAAAGAGTGTATATTAATATCGCGGAGATACAAATTACACCCAGCCTCTGCAACAACGCAACAACCAAAGCTGTTACGGATGCACACAGCCGAAAGACAATAAGAAGAAGAAATAAAAAGAAAAGTCCCGCTACAGAGTTACAGTCCTTGCAGCAGCCGCACAACCACCACCAAAACAACACCTGACGTCCAATTCTTCAAAAGCACCGCCTTCAACAAGAACAGTGCCAGGCACAACCAATTAAGGCCAGACCTTGGGCTTTCACCCTAAAGATAGTCCTCGCTCTCAAAACAATGTTTTCAGCAAGACCACTGTCAGGCACAACCAATTAAGGCCAGACCTTAGATTTTCACCCTGAAAGGTAGGACTTTGGACTTCACGTATGTTGTCGCCCCCACTTACATGCCGCTGCTCCAAGTCACGAGACACCAAGCCAATTCCTCATCGGCAGAAAGATTCGAACCACCATTGCTAGTCCTCAGATCACGACTTACATGACATTCTCCGCCAGCACCATGGAACGAGGACATGTCCCATGATATTAACAGCCAGCAGAGTTTCGAAGCGCTCCCTCTGAAACCAAACGGCCAGAGTAAAACATGGGAGCGCACGACCGAATCCCACCCGATCCAGCAATCTCCAGGCATGAATCGCCCAGTGGAGTTCGCCGGCGGAGCCTTCCGGAACACACCACAGTAGGCAGATCGACGGAGACAGCATCCGGCAAGTCTTCATCTTGATGCAAGGAGGAACCCTAGGACCGCCACCATTATTCGCGCGAGACCGGCAGACCCCCACGCCGCCAGTCGCCTCCATGCCGGAGTGGACCGAGAGGAAGGAAGCAGTCCAAGCGCAAGGCTGCAGGTGCCGACGATCCGAGGAGCCGCCGGACCACGCCGCCCCGGCCGTGGCTGAATCCATCTGGTCAAATCGGGCCTCACAGGCGAGATCTCGACCAGACGACCCAGCTTGCCGCCAGGCGCGCCAAAGACGCGCTGAGGGCACACCGCCTCCTCCTCAATGCCACGCCGTAGGAGGGCCTCAAGCACCGGCCTGAATCAGCCGTGCCGCCCTGTGCTGCCACCGGCGATCCACCATCTCCCAAGGATCACCAGCGAGCCGCACCTCGCCATCCCAACCGACGCCCTTGACGCGGAGGGTGCCGCTACCACTGCCGGCGAGGACAGCGGCGGCGGCCAGGGGGCGGGAGGTGAGTGTCGCCTAGGTCTGTATGATTGGAGTCTTGGAGACAAGACCTCGCAAGCATATATATATACTCGTACATGTGTGCGCATCCATGGATTAGGCAATGTACATCTCCACTATAAGTCTATAAGGGAACTTCCCTTTATAGCATCTCCACAATACCCTTTTATTGCCCCCTATTCTTAAAAACTGTCAACGGATTCAAAGGAGTGCAAAAAGGTTGGTTCAGCACAGTCCCTAAACTGGTTTATATTCTCAATTTTTTGCGACTCTCTCTTTTCAACACACCTCGCCTACGAATAAGAGGTCCCTAGCCGCAACGTTTCTTACTTACCCACACACGCAGGAGAGGAAGGACTTTATGGGGAAAAAAATCCCATCACGTCGCCCCCCACCTACCTCGCGCCACTACCCGAGCCGACGCTCCGCACACACCACCGTCACTCCGGTGAGGTTCCACATCCACCCGCCACTTCCCTTACCGCGTCGCGCCACCACGTCCCACTGGTTTGTTGATGGTGGATCTGGCTCTCCTGCCGCCATGGTGCGCCCCGTTCGAGACCTCGAGCTCTCGATGTGCGCCGCCGGCCCGCATCGATGAGGCGTCAAATACCCGCCGACGTCCCCCTATGTTGACGGAGTGCTCGATCTCCTCGTCCTCATAAGTGTCCGTGCCACACCTTCCACTCTAGAGGTGGAGCGACCCGTGCCGACACCAACGAGCTCAACTCCCTTGACGTCAGCTCGTTCATTATTTGGCCGACGGAAGCCGAGCTTGATGAGCACCATTACGGTATTGCTTAAGATGCAGTGATAAAGGCGTGGTGGAGGATGTGGCGAGAGAAGCACAATATGGACGATACAAAGAGGCAGACGACGAGGAGGCGTCCTAACAAAAGGACGATCGCAATTGCCAGACGCCTATCCTAGGACTACCTCGAGACCAACAAACGCAATCGGTACATCTACCAACAACATCAACTCCTTCTCAAGAAAACCCTGGACGACATAGACACACTTTCCCTCGAGCTCCCCAACGAGAAACGGGAGGCCAACGCCGCACATGTTGTATTCAGAGCCCAAACGACACCGACCTAGAGAAACAACCCCGCCGAACCTTGAATAAAAGTCAGTTCTACTATTAATTTTAATCTAGTTTGTTTAAAACATGTCTCTTTTAATTTATGTCTTAAGCACTATGTTTCATGTTTTATTAATGTTGTGTAAACATTAAGTTGCTTTATGAAGTATGTTGTTTGAAAATGAATGTTCCATTTTAAATATTGTGTGTCCTTTATGCATGCGAGATCTTTTTTTTTTAGAAAAAAGGCATAAAATGCCCAGCTTTGAATTAACAAAGCCCCAGAGTTGCCAACGGCAAATACATCATGCTGATACACAGCTTACAAGCAACAAGCAACAAGAGCAAACAAAAGATAAAACATCAAAGAACAGCTCGAGATGCTAATGCTAAAGCCCGACACACTAACAAGCAGGAACTTGATAGCACCACCGGACCCAAGCTGCCGGACGAAGTCGCCAAGTAGAAGAAGAAGCAGGATAAGGCAACTACACCATTGCGGCTGAGCAGAACCTCCGAAGCTCGAACGCTCACCAGCCAGGGCTGTCGCTGTTGCCGTAGAGGGGAACCCATTCCCCTCTCGCCCAGGCTCGAGGGCGCCGACCCGATGGCGAACAGGGGCAGCAATGCTGAGAGGTACACGAAACCTGGCACCCGCCAATCAACGCGATAGATGTCGCCGCCACACAAGAGAAGCCACCACGGCTACCACCAAAACCGCAAAGCTCGACCTCCACCCCTGCAATCCCCCAAACGGCGCCTCCAGGAAGGGGAGCGGCGTAGCAGCGCCGCCGCCGTCCGAAAGGGGATGCGACTTTCACCCGAAGAAGGGGGGAGGGTTGGGAGGGGACTGATACCTCGACAGACGCCTTCGAGAAGGAGCACGACACCCGTGGACGTCGTCGTCGTCGTGGCCCGCTCCGCGGCCAAGGGTTTCCCCCGGTAAGTCCCCAACGCCAACCGAACTGCACCGCACCAAAATCCGGCGAGAACACCGGAGATCGAGCTGTCAGGAGACGAGCAGGGCAAGAAAGGAGGCAGCTTCTTCCACCAAACGTAGCCAGGCCGGCGGAGCGACCCTGCACCGCAACCTCGACCCACCAAACCTTCGCTGCCCACGCAGCCAAAGGAGAGGCCAGCACGCACCACGGACGCCACCCGCCGCCAGATCGACGCCGTCCAAACCGTCCGGGGCCGCCGCCCCGGCATCCGAACTCCCCGAACCAACTTCCTAAACCACTGAAGAACACCGGGAATCAGGAACAGACGGCAACACGCAACCAACCGCACAACCCGGAGAAGATCACGCAGAGCCAGGCCAGACCAGCGCAGATGGGGGAGGGAGGCACACCGGCGTCGGGAGGAAGGACCCCTGTCCTCCTCCACACCTCACCCCGGATCTGGTGGATCGAAGGTCCCCTGACCAGATCCAAGCCAGACCCCTGCGCGAATCCTGGACCAACCCGCGGCATGAAGCACAGGGGACGCCTCCCATGGAGGACAGCGGAGGAGAGCGCTCGCGCCGTCGGGGCCCCGGAGATGCCCAGCCTCTTCAGATGCCAGGAAGACCGGAGCGGGAGCGCTTCCCGCGCGAGCGAGGGGAGCACGCGGAGGAGGCCTCGCCGCCGCCGTCCTCGAAGGGAGAGCGAGCTTTCCGCCGGCCAACTCAGGCGGCGGCGAGGGGGAGGAGGAGGGGAACTGCTGCGGCGGCTAGGGTTTGGGACGCCTCCGGGGGCGACACGGAAGGCAGGTGGGGGGGGAGTGGCTCCGCGAGATCTTTTTTTCATAAGGGGGCAGTTTAGGGTGTCTGTTAGAGAACATAAAAAGTTGCAAAAACCTTCTCTCCTCTCCGTAAAATGCTTTTATGGAGGCCAAACTAAGCACTGCCCACGGCGGTGGGTGACGATATGGCGGAGAATGTCAAGCAGCGAGGCATGAGCGGCTTCAAAGATCACCTGGTTTCGTGTCTTCCAGATTGTCCAAAGAACTCATAAGAGATCTAGTAGTGCTGCGTAGCGCCACACAGTAGGATTGCTGAATGTTTTATCTCTTACTAGTACTTTCTCCAGACTCTAGTAATTTATATTTATATATATGTCCAAATTGATCGAAACTCAGAAAAAAAATTAGATCACCGCAAGAACCACCGCTTGAAACCAAAACTCACGCCCTCTTTTTCTTCATCATAACATATGCGAAAATTTCCATTCCATTGTATAAACTCTTAGGAGAGCTACAAGTGCGTAACCTCATCTTGGAAAGACCCATTAAAAGGAGTTGAAAAATTGATTTGGCCATCCATTAGAGCTGATGTGTTTCCATTTAATAGTTGATCGGATTGGCGGTTTGCGTACGGAGCCAACGCATGCGAATCGCCTAGGTTGATTTGATAAGATACGATAACCATTCTATACCATAATCCTCGCGTCACGCGTGGCCGTCATTAGCACAAGAAATCGCCGTTTTTCCTTTTCAGCGAGCTGTCGACGGTGGCCGCTACGCTGTCGCCGTCGTCGTCGAGCCGGACGTCGCTGCTCTGCTCCGCAGCGGACGGCTGGTGGCGGCGGTTGGCCCCTCTCCTCCCGCCACGTGGCCACACCATGGCATCATCCTGACGCCAGGAATCTACCGCGGGTCCCACCGATCCACGTGACCCCGGATTCCATAATCCTTTTACCCCCTCTTTACGCACCTGACTTTCCTCCCAAGACTTTTACAGACCCACTGCACCGTGGGGCCCTCTGTTAGCAGTCAACCCTCTAATTGAAGATCTACAAAGCCAAATCCGATCGGTAATTATACCGGAGCACTTACCGTAATGTATATCTGGAAGTAAATCCTTTCCTCGGCAGCAGAAAATCCGGCAGGTAATTTTATCAACTCTAATCCGTAGTAATCCAGATCCACCTCCCCAAGGCTACGATCGAGGCCGTCCACGTGGAAATCGGACGAATCCCGTCCGTGCGTGTATTCACAGGTTGATCCATAAATGCCGCAAAGCCACCGGGCGAAGAAGTTAAAGTTAGCGGTTAAAACAAACAGTGGCCCCCGTCCTTCTCTTTTTCTCCCTCTCCTACGCACGAAAGATCCCTCCTTTACTCGGATCCAGACCGGAATTCCCGCCGATCGATCGCTGCGCGTTGATCTGAGCGATGGGGAAGGCGGCGGCGGTGGGGGCGGCGGTGGTGGTGTGCGCGGCGGTGGGGACGGCCGTGGTGATCGGCCGGCGCCGGCGGAGCCGGGTGGCGGAGCTGGCCGGCGCGGCCGAGTTAGAGAGGAAGCGGAAGGTGGCGGCCGTGATCGAGGAGGTGGAGCGCACGCTCTCCACCCCCACGGCGCTGCTGCGGAGCATCGCCGACGCGCTCGTCGCCGAGATGGAGCGCGGCCTGCGCGGGGACATCCACGCCCAGCTCAAGATGCTCATCTCCTACGTCGACAACCTCCCCTCCGGGTACGCCCATTCCCCGATCCATCTGATCTGATCTGATCTATCCTTTTTTACTTCCGTTGGGTTGACTTGTGAACTCTGTGATCCGGATGGTGCAGTCTGTTGGTGGAAAGTCGCGTGTGGAGGAATTATGATTCATTGATCGCGTAGCGTCAGGGATTCTTATCTCCTTGTTCTGATTAGCAATGACTGGCCTCCCGTGAAATGCCCGGATCTTATCGTGTAAGATCGCCCCTTGTGGCGATTCGGGCGTAATCGGGATCAATATTACTTCTTATCTGATCTTCGTTTGGTTCTCGTTGGATTTGGGCCCGGATAGGGTCCTCTTTATCTCATATAATCAACCAATTCCACCCTGCGCGTCCCAAGCCTGCAGATCGTATGCTAGTTCCAAACCAACTTTGATGATTTAGGATTTGGGGTCAATGAGCATGGTACGAGTCCTGGAGTGACGTAAGATTAGTGGGATGTACTAAGGATTTCTGGCATCGCCCAGGATTACTCCCACATGCTCAATTCTGTGAATGCTGTGGAGAAGTTCATGTATTTGTGGTTTGTTTCAACATTTTTTTGTTTAGTTATATCCATCTGTCGAACTCATCATCTCTAGGTCTAATCTGTTAAGTGATTATTAGGTTGTTCAATTTGGTTGCATATTAAAAAACAGCCACTTTTATTGAAAGTAAGGGTTTTTATTCTACCGTTTCCTTTATTGCGTGCAATTCACCCATAAATATGTCATTTTTTTAGTCTAGTTGAACTATTCTGTTTAACCATCTGGGTTTTACGCACAATATGTTTTTTTCTAGACTACTGAATTTTATCGTCTAATCATCTGGGTGCTATTTCCGCAGAGACGAACATGGGTTGTTTTATGCACTCGATCTTGGAGGAACCAACTTCCGTGTTCTGCGAGTCCAACTCGGAGGAAAGGAGAAACGTGTTGTCAAGCAACAGTACGAGGAAGTCTCTATCCCACCACACCTGATGGTTGGAACTTCCATGGTGAGTACCTGCTGTTCGATATCAAGTTTCTTGGAGTTTCAGAGTTACATGCATGCTTGCTAATGTATCTTAAATTGTCGATACAGGAACTGTTCGATTTCATTGCTGCTGCATTGGCTCAATTTGTGGATACAGAAGGCGATGAGTTCCACCTCCCAGAGGGGAGGCAGAGGGAGCTGGGTTTCACCTTTTCCTTTCCGGTGAACCAATTATCAATATCATCTGGGACGCTCATCAAGTGGACAAAGGGATTTTCGGTCAACGGCACGGTACACTACGCCACATATGTTGAGCAACTCCTAGCGCATTAGTTAACATGGCTTCAACTGGACTTTCTTATAAACACAAGCATTCGCTCGGCAAGTTCCTGGCGCTAAAGCTTGATTTGATATGGCAATTGCTTCTTTCCTCGAAGGGAGCCGGTTTCAATCCTTCATCAATCTGTTTAAATGCTAGAGCAGATTTGTAAGGGCCACATACAATGATGTGACATCAGCCTTTTCTTTGTCAAATCACCTAAGATAATGGCTGACTTTGAAGGAGAGAAAAAAAGGGATTTGCCTTCTCTTTACTGAGAGACGATCTCTTAGCATTTAAGACATTATTTCTATTTTACTAGATGCCATCTCTTAGTCACACATTTTCAAATTAAAATTTAATTAACTAATAGAGATGTTTTTGTAGTCATTTCTAAAGGGCATGGAGAGCTAAAAGAAGCTTTGTCTTCTCAACCATTGTATATGCCCTAAGTGTTGAACTTTAATAGTGGTGGGGCTTTTCAATATCATTTCATTTGATTCATTGGTTTTTCTTATACTTCGTTATCAGTCATTAAATATTGTAAAACTGATTTATTTATCTCAATGATGAAATGTCAAGCTTGGTTAGGAAGCATATTTTATGTGACACAGTAAGAGTACTCGGTTGATGGTATCTGAGTCAGTTTGTCAATCTTCCCATAGTAACCGGTTACTTTGATTTTGATGTGTTATTTGGTTACTCCCTAATCAGGTTGGTGAGGATGTTGTGTCTGAGTTGAGCAAGGCCATGGAGAGGCAGGGGCTGGATATGAAAGTTTCAGCATTGGTAATACAACCATATCTACGTTGACTCTTGTAAATAAGACAATACTATTTTTTGTGTATCCTGATGCTACTCGTTATTCTGTTCTCTGTTGGTGGGATGGAAACGTGGTTCATGTCACGCAAAACATTTCATTTTTTATATTCTTTTATATGTAGGCTGAGTGTTGATTTTTTTTGTAGGTTAATGACACAGTCGGCACATTGGCTGGTGGGAGATATATGGATAATGATGTAGTTGCTGCCGTAATTTTGGGCACTGGTACAAATGCAGCATATGTCGAGCATGCTAATGCTATTCCTAAATGGACTGGATTGCTGCCTAAATCCGGAAATATGGTTAGTGCTTGATATTCCTTGTGCTTGGAAGAAAGAAGTCCCATGAAACATTATATGGTCCTACACATGCATTGTATCTTCACTGCTGCATTGTATTAGCCTAACAACAAAATTGTTTGATATTGTCTAGGTAATCAACACGGAATGGGGAGCCTTTAAATCAGACAAGCTTCCACTTTCAGAGTTCGATAAAGCCATGGATTTTGAAAGTTTGAATCCTGGAGAGCAGGTGTTTATCTTGGTGGTATTTCACTTCCATTTATGTGTTGTTGCTAAACTGCACTAATATATGTGAATATTTTCTGTGTGACAGATATTTGAAAAGCTGATTTCTGGCTTATATCTTGGAGAGATTGTGCGAAGAATCTTGCTGAAACTGGCTCATGATGCTGCATTGTTTGGGGATGTTGTTCCACCTAAGCTGGAACAACCGTTTGTACTGAGGTATACTTTATTGATCCATTGGTCACTTAGCTCTTCATGTTTGCTTTTGCTATAAACGCCCATCAAGATTTTTCAAGATTTTTATGATAAAGTACCTTTATTTGGGTTTATTTTCCACGCTAATATTGAGCTGGTGACAGTAATAGTCAAACTGCATAGGAAGCAGTTCTCTTCTGAATTTATTATGTTAAATCAGTTGACTAGTCCGTGTAACGGTGTAAGGCCAAAATGTATATAAAAATAGGCCTTCTGAAGTTATCATGTACTTCATTTTAGTAATCTGTGTGAGGTGAAAATATTAAATTTAATGCCGATTCATCAGCTGGTGATGACATACTTTTCTTCTGGTCAATAATATGTTTTGTCCTAATTGTGTGCAATTCAGCTTGTTATCTTTTTTATCTGGTGTTATCATAATTAGCTGCATGGCGTGTGCAATTGTCTAGCTATATAGAGGTTTTTCGTGCACATCTTATGATCATCAAAACCAAAGGTGTGCCTTTTTTCTCCTTTTGTCAAACGGCTCATAAATTCAGTGTTGTCCAAATGTGTAATTTCCTTCTTGTCCTTATAGAGTATTTATTTGGGGCTGGATAAGGTATATGTTATCAATGGATAGGTGCATTAAGTAGCATAGCATTCTTCAGACCTAATGAAGTTTCCATGCCATTAGTAGCACAAATCTGTGATAATTCTTGGCAAGTGTTTTCTTACATCTTTTAATTACGATAAGAGGATTTTATGTATACAGTTTTCTACTCTTTTTTATTCTGTGTCAATTCAGTTTCTGAATCTTATGTATTGCAGGACCCCAGACATGTCAGCAATGCACCATGATGCATCCCATGACCTTAAAGTTCTGGGAACTAAGCTAAAGGATATCGTTGGGGTATGACTGTTGGAACCTAACTGGATACCAGAAACGTCCAATGACATTTGATTACTTGTATAACATCTCCATCTCATGTGCAGGTTGCAGATACTTCCCTTGAAGTAAGATACATTACTCGTCACATATGTGACATCGTTGCTGAGCGCGGCGCACGGTTGGCTGCGGCTGGTATATATGGCATCCTGAAGAAGCTAGGCCGGGACAAAGCGCCAACTGACGGCACGATGCCAAGGACCGTCATTGCGTTGGACGGCGGGCTCTATGAGCATTACAAGAAGTTCAGCAGTTGCTTAGAAGCAACTCTTGCAGATCTCCTCGGGGAGGAAGCCTCTTCGTCTCTGTTGCTAAGCTGGCCAACGACGGCTCTGGCATCGGAGCCGCTCTCCTTGCGGCCTCGCACTCCCAGTACGCGGAGGTCGACTAGTCTTGATAACAGCTCGATGGACTGCATCGAACTCTGAGTGTAGCCTCTCCTCTTTTTTCCCTTGAAATCTTCCTAATATTCTGGGTACCTTTCTTCGGCTATTGTGCGGACACGCTTCTGCAGCGGGATATAGCTAGTATAGCGCCAAAGAGTTTGGAGGTTTATCTGATGGCAAGCATAAGCGTTTGGATGGCAGGAACAATGGAGATGGAGGTTTGAACAATGCCATTCCTGTTCTGCCAGATTCTTTTTCCCCTTGTCTGGTGTTGTAACCAAACATTTTGTTGTTAATCCTTTGTATTTTCTCTTCCCAATAAAGATGGGGATCGACATCATCCAGTTTAACCATCTTTTTATGTTGCCTGATGTCTCAGTATATTGAAATATGTCTGAATTCAATGCTTTTCTTCAAAATGATACTTATCTGCTCAAGTCTATACACTGAAGGATGGCTCACACTGTCCAATCCACCATTGTTTCTCTCCTAAGAAACTGCACAAAATCTTACTACTGCACCTTTCTACTATATTCCAAGGTTACTACTGTATTTCGTCAGACGATGTCGAACCCGCCTTGCCGTCGTCGTCGTCCGAAACCTTTTTCCGGCGGCTGCCCCCTCGCACTGGCAGCAGCGGGGCGGCGTCATACTCGGAAACTGTCTTCTCGTCGACAGTTTTCCTGTGCGCCTGCTCGCACCGCAGCAGTATCTGCAGCACGTCCTTCATGGTCGGCCTCGTCGACGGCTGCGCGCCGGTGCATATGATGCCGAGCTTGAACACGACCTCGAAGTCGTCGCTGCGCCCGGCATCGCCGATGCACCTGTCCGCCGCCTCGGCGATGCTTCTCCCCGACTGCAGGTGCCGCCAAGCCCACTCCGCGAGGGAGGTGTGCACGCCGCCGTTGCCAGCCTCCCGGCCGGTGGCCAGCTCCAGTAGCACCACGCCGAAGCTGTACACGTCCACCTTCTCGTTCGCCTTCCTCGTGTACGCACACTCTGCACCAAAAACGTGACAGGCACAAGTTAAGTTGCTGTTCTGCATGAGAATTGGAGTTCAGGATGAGTGAGGTGATCGATGGGTGCGTACCGGGAGCCATGTAGCCGAAGGTTCCGGCGACGGCGGACATGGTGTTGGTCGCCGTGGCGCCGGCGGTGGCCTGGACGAGCATCCTGGCGAGCCCGAAGTCGGCGACCTTGGCGTTGAGCTCGGCGTCGAGCAGGATGTTGCTGCACTTGATGTCCCGGTGCACCACCGGCGGGGAGCACTCGTGTGCATGTAGCTCAGCCCCCGCGCCGCGCCCACGGCCACTCTCACCCTCGCTGGCCAGTCCAGCGGCGCTCGCCGGACAGACGACGGGGCTTTGCCATCGCTCCGCGTCCCGGCCCAACCTGTGGCCGTGGAGCCACCGGTCCAGGCTTCCGTTGTCCATGTACTCGTAGACGAGGAGCTTGGTCTCGGCGCGGGAGAGGCAGCAGAGGAGCTTGACGATGTTGTTGTGCCGGACGTGGCCGAGGACGTTCACCTCCGACTCGAACTCCCGCTCCAGGTTCTTCACCACCTTCCGCCCGTCCATATGCGCTTCACGGCCACCACCGTGCCGGAGCCGCTACCGGCGCGGCTGGGGCACTCCACGCGGTACACGCGCCCTGACCCGCCCTTGCCGATCAGGTTCTCGTCGTGAGCCCGCGCAGCACGGCGGTCTCGCTGAAGTCCAGCGGCTGGAAAGCCGTCAGCTTCCATGCCTCTTCGACTGGCGCGAGCCGTTTCCGCCTCTTGGCGTCACGGATGATGAAGAAGGCGAGCGCCGCGACGGCGACCAGGAGCGCGGCGCCAGCAGCGAGGAGGCCGGCGCGGAGGCTGGTGATACCTTGTCGGATGACCTGCCGCGCACGAGCTGACGCCCTTGAGGTTCCCCGACGACGGCGCCGTGCATAGCGCGGGTTGCCGAGGAAGCTCCGGTCGTACGCAGAGATGGCGAGCGCCGCGGGTATCTCGCCGGTGAGCCGGTTGGACGAGAGGTTAAACTGGTTCAGCCTCATCGCTCCCAGCGACGCCGGAATGCTGCCGGAGAGCTGGTTCGACGAGAGGTCGAGCAGGGTGAGCACCGGCATGGAGCCCAGAGCCGCCGGTATTCGCCGTTGAGCTGGTTGTTGCTGAAGTTCATCTGCGTCAGGCCCCGAGCGTGGTGACGTCGCCGGGATCGCGCCTGACAGCTGGTTCGCCGACAGAATGAACTCCTGCAGCAGAGGCATCCTGCGCGAGCCCCGCGGGTATCTCGCCGGAGAATCTGTTGTTCCCGGCGTTGAACTTCTGCAACTTGGCCGCCGCCGCGGGAGAGCCCCACTGAACCTGTTTTTGAGATGTACAGTTTCGTCATGTTCCAGAACAGAGTCTGCGGCAGGGTCCCGGTGAGGCCCCGTTGTTCTGCAAAAGCACAGTCATCAGCTTCGTCTCCGTCCACAGCGCGCGGCACCTCGCCGGAGAGCTCGTTGTCCTGGTTGTAGGCTTATGAGCGCGGGGCAGCTTGCAAGGCTCGCCGGGATCGAGCCGTTCAGGCGGTTGGAGGCGGTGATGACCACAGCCCGCGGTTGTTGCAGACACCCGCCGGTATCGGGCCGGAGAGGTCGTTGTCGTCCACCTGGATGTCCCTCAGCTTCGGCGAGTACATCCCGAGTCCGCCGGTAGGGATCCGGTGAGCTTGTTTCGTACAACCACAGGAACACCAGCGACGGCAGCCGCCAGGCTCGCCGGTATCTCGCCGGAGAAGCGTTGGTGAACAAATCAGTTTGGTAAGCTTCTCAAAGTTCCGAACTTTCTGGGATCGCTCCTGTCAGCTGGTTTTCTGACAAGTCGAGCTCGATTAAACCGTTGCGCCGATCGCGCCATCGATGACGACGTCACCGGCGAGGTTGTTCGTGTACAAGTACAAGTTCTGAAGCTTGGTGAGGTTCCAGATGGCCGGAGGAATGCTCCCGGTGAAGGAATTGTTCGACAGGTCGAGCCACACCATCTCCTTCATCTCCGTGACGTAGCTCGGGAAATCACCGGTGAGGCCGCTGCTGGCGAGCCAGACGGTCGTCAGTTTGGTCAGGTTCTTGAACGAAGCCGGCAGGTCACCGGGGCTGAATGATTCAGCTCGAGCTTGAGCGTCTGAAGCCCGTGAGCTCGCCGAGCTCCGGCGGGACGGTGCCGTGAGCTGGTTGCCGTGAGGGCGAGGACCGTCAGGTTCCTGAGCCGCGACAGCGTCGGCGGCACCTCGCCGGTGAAGAAATTGTCGTGAGGGCCAGGTACGTGAGGTTCACCCCGAGGCGGCCGATGTCGGCGGGGAGGTCCCCGGCGAGGTTGTTCGCGGAGAGGTCGAGGTGGGTGAGGGCGGTGAGGTTGTAGAGGAACGCCGGGAAGCCGCCGGTGACGCTGGTGTTATAGAGGTTGAGGGTGGTGAGGCCTGTCAGCTCGCCGATCGCGTCGGGGACGGGCCGGAGACGGTGACATTCGGGAGGGAGAGGGAGTTCACCGGCCGGCGCCGTCGCAGGACACGAAGGTCCAGTTTGTGCAGTGGGAGGAGGCGCTGGAGGACCATGAGGCCAGCTCCGGCGGGGAGCCCCACGCGGTCTTGATCCGGAGCAGGCCTGCTGCTCGTCGACCTGCTGCGCGCGCGGCGTGGCGGGAGCAGAATGGAAGGGCGAGGCAGAGCAGGAGGAGGTGGAGGTAGGCGTGGCCTGGCAATGACAATGCCATGGTGAAGAATTCGGCCGCCGGCGTGGGAGCGGGAGGTGGCGTGCGTTCAGTTTGGTTGGCGGGTGGCGCGGCATGCCTTCGCTGACTCCGGTGTGGAAACGTGTGGGGGCGTTATATGTAGTGGGAACTGGTGTAGAATTAGCTTTTTTTTCACTTTATTTTATTGTATACCAGCCTGGTTGATTATTGTACTCTCTGGGATTGGCTGGTAGTGCTTGCTTGGAAGCTTCAATCTTGTTTTCTACTGGATTAACAATTGGTGTTTGCAACATGCACGTTTTATGTGATTTTAGGGACAAAATTACATAAACCACAAATTAGCAGTGTGCTTATTGTTCAAACTACTCACTTTATCTGCCTTTTGCAAAAACCACCGTCTATTATTGTAATAGGTCGCAAATGTGCCCAATTCTCACATGCTAAATGATCTGACACTCGAAGGCCACGAGGCGGTGATGATGTGGTTTTGTCTGTCCACGTGTCATCAATGTGTATGTGTCTCAATCATTTTGAAAAGTTTGAAATTTTGGCCGGAACTCAAATGACGAAACTTTCAAACAGCTAGTTCAAATTGTTTCAAAAATTTCCAGACTAGTAGTTCATATTGTTTCAATTACTTGTTTTTTTATATTTTCTCGAAAAGTATAAAGATTCACATAAATTTGACCGTCACGAAATGCAATTTTTTTCCGAACAGATCATCCAAATTGTTTAAACTTTTCCATATTAGTTAGTTTAGATTGTTAGATAGTGCAACCTATTAATCAGCTTAATCAGAGTGCAACCTATTACACAAATAGTTGGCACAAATTGTGCAATAAACAGTCGGCTGATGTCGTCTCATAATGTCAATTCCAACCCACTTGCAAATCATAGGTCACACGAATCATGGCGTAAATCTAATGGTTAGTGAGTTGCAATCCATATTTAATAAAAAAAGTTGTAACTCACATAGTACATGAATCGTGATGTAAATTTAATAGGTAACGAGTTGCAACTCACGTGTAACTAAAGTACAACTCACAGATCACACGAATCACATGTAAATCTATTGATTAGAGAGACGGCTGAGATTTGTTTAATTCCGAGAAAACCAAGAATTAGTAATTCCGATATAAACATATAAAGTGAGTAGTTTGTGGAACGACGAACACAATGGTTGTTGGTTTCTGCAATTTCATCTTCTTCTAGGCAGGGTCAAATAGGTTGGAAAGGGATGTGTTCGAGATGGTTAAGCATGAAAGGGATGTGATCGAGATGGTCAGCATGATATACGTCTTTTAGTAGTAGCTGTCCACATCTAAGATTTTATCTCAATCTTTGAAACTCCGGCCCTCCCGTTACGGTCAAACTATTCTGAACCAAGCACAAGGGAGTCCGATCGCTTTGCGACCAGTTGGCGGCGCCAGGAATGAAAGGCTGGGTATTCATCCCAATTTTGCTTTTTTGCTCTAAACGCACTATATAAACCAAACAAGTTCTAGGTCCAGCAGCTGTTTGATTCGGTGTGGATATTTCATCAATTTTCCTTGCCTTTGAACAAATCAACGAATCCATGAATTTGGGGGCGAGCCGGCGAGGCAGTACGAACAGAAGGGGGGAGGCGGGGGGCGGGGCGCCGCAGGCCGCGGGGGAAAGGGGGGGGGGGGGGGGGGGGGGGGACCGGCAGGGCCGTCGCCTGCTCCGTGCTCGACAGCGCCAGGGTCGGCCGTCCTGCTCGGTCTAGGGTTGACTCCATGGCGGCAGCGGCTCCAGGAAAGAACGGGTGCGAGACTGCAAGCGAGGCGAAGGGCTTATGTTCGATGCTTGGAGCGAAGGAAGCGAGCCTGGAGCGAGCTACGTTTGTGGGCTTTGGCCTTCGGACTGCGTTTGTGGGCTTCCAGCTGGGCTGATACATATATGCAAACAAAAATCTGTTCGAATCTTGGGTATTCACGTGAAGACAGGGGAATACCCCTGGCGCCGCCCCTGTTGCGACAAGGAGGAGGAATGCTGTTTTGTACTAGTTCATAGAACAAGTAGGCAAGTACTCATCGAAGACTATCGTTCATTAATCATACTAGTTGATTAAATTCAGATGTTGCTGAAATCTTATTATAAACCAAAAAAGAAAGAAAACGTCGTCGTCGATTTGTTATAGCCGTCTTCTAGATTTGCACCACCGAATTGTAACTATCACTGTGATCGGAACGCGGCGGCAAGCGAGGAGTAGTTTTCTTTCGTCGCCTCCAGTAGAGTTAATAGCATAAAACCACCACATTTCAACTGAAATTTCGAAAAACCACCACTTTGCGTCTGGATCACAGATACCACCGCTATTCGCGAGATTCTTTGCAATGTGCGCTAAAAATCAATTGAACACGAATTGACACGATTCTGACAAGGGGGACCACCAGTCAGGCCTTACGTGGCAGAACATGTGGACTTTTTGTTGAGGTGGACATGGGCCACCTGCAGACAATAAAAATATCTAAAAAAAATTAAAAAAAGTCAAAGGGCGGACGTGGGAATCCTTCCTCGACCCTGCCTTCCCCGGAGCGGAAGCACACCGGCGCCGCCCGGGCTTCCCCGCGCGGCCGTGCCCGTGGAGCTCGCAGGCGACCCATCGCGCGTCCCCTGCCTTCCTAGACCACCTCCCTGCCATGTGCGCCGCCGGGGCCCCTCCGCCGACCCTCGAGGTCGCCGCCGCCGGCCGGGGCCCCTCCTTCCTTGAGGTCGCCGCGGAGACCACGCCGCCGGCCGGGGGCCCTCCTTCCTCGAGGTCGCCGCGGAGACCACGCCACCTTCCTGCTCGTTCTGTGCCTCTGATGGTGCCCATGACGCGCCCCGCCTCCCCAGCTCCTCCGATGATGCGCTTCTGGCCGGGTCGCAGCCCGGCGCGACGCTGCCTGCGCCTCCATTCCCACGACGACCACGGCCGGAAGAAGGACGGCCGCGGCGCGGACCCGGCCTGCTGCTGCGACGACGACCGCTGCATCCTGGCGCCCCTCGGCACGCTCTGTGCTCCGCCCCCTTCTCCTGCTCGGCTGCCGCTCCAGCGCGTTGGCGGCGCGCTGCTTCGGCGCGCTCTGGGACCGGGCTTGGCCCTCGACGACTGGGTGTTGCCCATGTAGCTCGGGAACGGCAACGTCCGACGCCGCCGGCTCGGTCATGGCCGCCGACGCGTTGTAGGAGTGCGGGCTGCTGTGCGCCGTCCCGAAGGAGAGGTGGTCCTCCACGTGCAGCTGCTCGCCGTCGGGCTCACCTCCGTCATTGCCGACGGCGCGGCGAGCACCGGCCGCCGTGGTGGTATTGGTACT
The DNA here is from genome assembly GCA_947311845.1 of Poa pratensis. Lineage (NCBI taxonomy): Eukaryota > Viridiplantae > Streptophyta > Magnoliopsida > Poales > Poaceae > Poa > Poa pratensis. The sequence goes on from CAMZMU010000036.1 coordinate 79,419,377, forward strand.
CGACGGAGAAGAACTGCCCTTCGCCGCCCTTAGCCCTGCCGCGCCTCACGGCTGGTCGCCGCTGTCCATCTCGACGATCTTGGCGCTCTCCTCGGTCGGGAACGTGCAGGCAGCGCAGCGCGCGTGTTTGGTGCGGACCGTCGGTCGGGAACGTGCAGGCAGCGCCGCGCGCGTCCGGCGCGGGGCGGGGCGGCCGGGTAGCACGCCGGCGCGGGCCGGGGCGGCCGGGGCAGCACGCGGCGCGGGGCGGCGAGGGGGCGGCCAAGGCAGCAGCCGGCGGGGCGGAGCGACCGGGGAAGCACGCCGGCGGGGCGGCCGCGGCCGGGAAAGCGCCCCGGCGGACTGGGTCAATGCGCCGGCTGGATTTTTTTTAGTTATTTAATTTTTTTATTGGTTAGGCATAGTTTGACATGTGGGTCCCGCTGCCACCTCAGCAAACAGCCCATGCGTACTGCCAACTCAGCGTTGACCGTGGGTTCCACCTGTCAGAAATCGTGTCAATTTGTGTTCAATTTGTTTTTAGCGCAAATTGCAACAAATGTCACGAATACTGGTGGGTTTTTGTGATCAAAACACAAAGTGGTGGTTTTTTTTGAAATTTGACTTGAAATGTGGTGGTTTTATGCTATTAACTCCCTCCAGTACCAGACACCGCTTGAGCATTTGAAGACTTGAGCTTGAGGTCACGGGGCAGTGAGCATGACATGATTACTGTGGCATTACCGAGGTTGCTATATGCAGCCTGCGGTCGGGGACCCGCACGTCAGTTGCTCTGCCGGCTTCAGTGCGTCTAGAAGTTTTCTTTTTTTCCAAATCCGGTGTGCTTAAGCAGTCAAACGTCCAGAAAGGTTGTAGATACTCGGGTGGTTTGCGACTATTGGTCGGTCGTCGTGTACGCTCAGAAGAACACGAAGGAAAAGGAAGAGAAAAGGGTACTCGGTTGATCCTGCTTAATACCGCACGTGCACGCAATATACTTGTGTACACGCCGTGGATCAAGACAACTTATTACGACCTATTCACTCGGTAAGTGCTTTTGGCTCCTGAGTTTCAGTGCTATCTCCAATTTATAAAATTCGAAAATCATATTTGTGAGTTTTAGAAAATTCTGAAAAATAAGGTGTAGCCAGTAGTATATCCCACCAGCGTGTAAAATATCAACTTCAAATACTTTGTATTGCGAGTTACACAAAAATAACAAAATATTTCAAATGGCTGCATAGTGTTTTTAAAGAGATATGTTGGAAAAGGGTCAAATTGGACAAAATTCAGAGTTTCATTTTGCTATTTTGTTATATGTAGGCTTTTCCGAGAATTCCACCTCACCACCAAATTGAACTCTGATGGCTGGGATCCAAACGCGGCGGCAAGCCGAGTACTTTTCGCCGGACACCGCTTGAGCTTTGACAGGGGCAGTGAGCATGACATGATGCTGACATTATTTTACCGGGCAAGTCAGTGTGATGTACAGTGTACATCTATACGATCTTAAAACTCCGGCGTGCTTACGTATTAAATTGATGCACTAACCAATTATCCCAAAAGTCCGAACTGATGGAAAAGAGCTGTGCAATGTATATATTATATTTCTGACATTACGTACCGCTAAAGCAGTAAAGCTAGTCAACTCAAACGGCCGAGAAAGTCGTAGATAAGGATGTGCAGGCTGTTTTGCGACCGTGAGCAGCATGGTTGGCCAGTCGTCGAAGCACCGGGAAAAGGACGCACTTGGTTTACTTACGTGTGTTCTTGGTTTCCTTCCTAGACATAGATTGCATATGCGCACGCTGTTCTTCTAGAAGGAAAGAAACAGGTTCGATCCTGTGGTATGAATGACGAAGATGGAAAAATGAGCTTCTGGATTTCGGAGAATGGATATTTTCAGACGAGCGCAGTGAATGATTGGCTGCACGCACGGCTCATTGACCCACAGAGAAAAGAAAGGGAAAAGCCGCCCATCTTCTCATCTAACCGCAGGTCGGAAGGGAGTGGGAAACCTCGGCGTGCAGCGTCCGGCACTGAAGAAAATCTCTGTCGATCGCCTTTGCTGACCGTGGACTCGTGCGTGGACTCGTCTCACAATATTGCCCAACTGTCCGTAGATAATGGCAACATATATAGCGCCCACTGTTGAGTGTTGATACTCCCACCGCCAACCTTGTGTCGCTGCCTCTGTCGTCATCACGATGTTTGCAACTCAACTTCGACTCTGTGAACTATCTAAAGCTAACCCAATATTCTATTCCCTCTGTCCCAAAAATAAGCCGTTTTGTGAGTTTAATTTGAGCTCATAAGACGGCTTATATTTAGGAACATAGGCAGTAGTAACGTGATTCTCTTCCAAGTTCCAACCTTAATTCTTGTTTTTTTTTGTTCTTAATCCTGTCCAATTTTGGAGCTGACAACTACCAACACTGTTGTGTCATGACCAAATAAAAAACCGAATTATAATAGACCCAAATAAAAAGACCGATTGTCATGACCAAATGTTCACACTGCCCACCCCTGCTATGGACTACATTTATTACTCTCCCAATTCCCAAATCTTTGAATCTGTATAGAAGCTCCAGACCACCACTTGCACACATTGGCTCATGGGTGAACACATTGCACACACACACACACATAAAAACATTTCACTCGATGTTTCATCATTTGCAGAACTATATAAACCAAGATATCTAGATGGTTGCCTATACTTCCTGCCGTGCCCTCAGCCATGGAGATAATATTCAGGTGGGGAGGCTTTCCCTAGTGAGGTATTCAAAAATATTTACAAAGCTAAGCATAGAATTAGTGCACAATGAAGAACAACGACAAATATAATGCAACACGACAATACAATGAGCAACTTTGATAATTTTACTAGTTAAATTTTGCGCGGCGTCACGCCGCGGCCTTGCTGAGAATAATTTGTGGTAATTTGTGTTTTTTTAATTGTGTTATATATATTGTAAGGAAAGGCAGTAGTTATAACGTGTTATAATGTAGTTAGCGCAAATTCAATTTGAAATCATTCCATAATTAGAGCGAATAAATTTGTATTTTCTCGAAATATTCATGTAATCAAGCATTTTTTTTAGAAATGTGAGCACATAATTAGATAGATTTAAGTTATATTGCTTGTAATTATGTTAGCTAAATTGAAATGATGAAATATAGTTCCATCTTGCCTTATTTTTCTTATTTAACACCATATTAGTTGAAATTTATAATGGTTATGTCTAAATATTATGTTTGTATTTTGCCGTAAATTTGTAATTTAGATCCTTGTTTAGAGGAGATGTACTTTATTAGCAACTATTAAATTCAATTCATCTTTGGAGGAAAAGAATTTGAGTTACTCACTATATAAAAGTTGGCCCGAATCGCGGCCTGTGGGAGCCCGTGGTACTGTTCATGTCACTGTTCATCTACAGTGTTGAACAGTACCACGGTGGCCCCACATGTCAGCCACACTGCACACCGACATTTTGTTAAAAAAGACACGCAAGCCCAGAAATTACACCGCGCACCTCCAGTTCTCCGAAGGCAGGGACCCCTACGCAAATTCGAAAAACTTCAGGGACTGCGCTGCAAAACGCCACGCGCAGATCCCCTCTCCCTCCTCTCTCGCGCGCGAGCCAAGCTCGCCGGCGGCGCCGCCGCGTCGTTCCGCCGCTCCCGTGCTCCCCGTCCAGATCCACGCCTACGGGCGGCTCCGCCGTCGCCTCCCCTCCATTCTCACGGAGCGCCGCCTGCCAGGAAGCCGCGTCTGCATCGGAATCGCCGGCGCCGTGCTGCGACTTCCTCCGCCGCTTCCGTGCGACGCCGGCGGCGCTCCGGCGACCAAGAAGCGGCGGCGCCGCCACTTCCGCGCGCGCGTCGAGGCACATCTGTCGCGCGCACGGGCGCGTCCCGGAACGCGCGAACGCACCGCCGGCGCCGCCGTGCTCCGCCCTGGCCGCAGTGGCTGCCGACGACGGGTGACGTCAGCATGACGTCGCCTCTGGCCCCACGTGTCTGCTTTTTTTTTTGCAGAAAAATATTTGAATTTGCAAAATCAATTACTTTAAATCTACCCAACAGAAAAATATGAAAAAAAATATCAAAATAATCAGAGAAATACATGCTAACTATTTATGGGAAAATACATTTATTTTTGAATATTTAAATTCGCAACTTTCGCAAATTCTAAAATACGTCTCCAAATCAATTCAAACAAAATTCGAATTTTTTTTGGAAAACAGAATAGCCATTTCAAATAGTTTACGACCTTATCCAAATTATTTCAAATATAATTTGCATCAAGTCAAGTGGGCCCCACTGCCTGACACAAGTTCTAGAAAAAAGGAAAACAAATTACAAATTTAGTTGCTCTCAATTTGCGCACCAAAAAAAATCAGAAAAAATAAAGAAAAATGGAAAAAACAAGTTACAAATTTAGTTGCTTTCAATTTGCCCACCAAAAAAATCAGAAAAAAATAAAGCAAAATAGAAAAAATAAAATGAATGGTATCTACATACGCCATGCAATCAAAACTTTAAATTTAAATGTTCCTAAAAATTTAAAATGACCCCCAAAACTTAACGTTCCGTAAATGTTAAAAAAAATTATAATCTCAATACCTTCCTAACTTACCGAATGTGTGAAATCCAACCAGCTTTTAAACGTAAACTTTTTTACATTCCCAATAATTTCCAAGTTCGAAGAACTTTCAAATGTAAGCGTTGCCAGATTTAAAAGTACTTCCCTTAATTACACTGAATCAGATATATTCACAAAATGCGTTCTCCCTAATTATATCTCGAGATATTCGAGATGACAAACTCACTAAACATATCTCGAGATATTCGGAATGACAAACTGCTTTTTTTCCCTTCATATGTTTTTAGTTTTTTTTTCCATTCTCCTTTCTTTTTCGTTGCCTTCTCCCATTGTCACCAACCTTACATATTTACTGACAATTCATCTCCTTATAGATTTCACATTTCAATTTGGAACCATAGTTGATGATTTAAATTATACTAAAATATTTAGAAGTAATACGGCCAATATTTCCACACCATACGAGTAAACTTTCCCCAAATGTGGATTCACGTTCTAATGGATTTTTCTGACTTCAATTAAATAGTGACGTCTCTAATTGTGTACTTAAATTTAAAAAATTTATTAGATGGATATTTGAAGCAAATACAAATTCACTTCCTCTAATTATATACTTAATTTAATAAATGATTAAAGCAAGATACAAACATATTAAAACATTTCAAAATGGTTCACATTTAGAGATAATATAATTAATCTCTCTCCAAATATGTAGTTAAATTAAATAAATCATCAATCTGGTGAATATTTCGATATAATCATAATGTATTTCCTCTAATTATGAATTTAAATAAACTACTTACGGCAAAATAGAAAACATATTTTACCATTTCAGTTTAGCTAACATATTATAGGTAATATGGCTAAGTTCTCTCTAATTTTCTATTTAGATTTAAAAATGCTTGATCAGTTGGATATTTGTAGGAAATACAAATTCATTTCAGGTAATTATGGCCTTACTTTAATTAAATGCTAATACAAAATATTTCCTCCGACTATGAAATTCAATCACAAATTTCCCTCTCCCTCCTCTCTCGCGCGCGAGCCGAGCTCGCCGGCGGCGCCGCCGCGTCGTTCCGCCGCTCCCGTGCTCCCCGTCCAGATCCACGCCTACGGGCGGCTCCGCCGTCGCCTCCCCTCCATTCTCACGGAGCGCCGCCTGCAAGGAAGCGGCGGATCTACGCGTGGCGTTTTGCAGCGCAGTCCCTGAAGTTTTTCGAATTTACGTAGGGGTCCCTGCCTTCGGAGAACTGGGGGTGCGCGGTGTAATTTCTGGGCTTGCGTGTCTTTTTTAACAAAATGTCGGTGTGCAGTGTGGCTGACATGTGGGGCCCACCGTGGTACTGTTCAACACTGTAGATGAACAGTGACATGAACAGTACCACGGGCTCCCACAGGCCGCGATTCGGGCCAACTTTTATATAGTGAGTAATAAGAAAATATTGATGACAACCATCTAAAGATCATAATTGACCAACATGACGCGGATGCAAGGCTCTAGGATAATCAGCTGAACTGTCGACGGAACCTTCGGTTAACCTAAGTTTGGATGGCCAGGATCGCACTACCGTCCTCCCTTAATCCCATGCTATGAATAAGTTAAAATTTGAAATCCCAACAAATAAGGTGAATAATCATATGTGGAAGACACTTTGGCAGCTCAAAATTCCTAGCAAAACTAAAAAATTCGCTTGGCGTGCTCTACACAGTATCATTCCTCTAAAATCATTTATGATGAACTGTCACGTTGGGACGTGCGGAGGGTTCCCTATCTACCATCAAGCATCCGAGGATCAGGGCTTGGCCGGCAAAATTTGGGGCCCTGTGCCAAAATTTAAATTGAGCCCACCTCTCTATAAAGTTCGACATATTTAGTTACTAATCCGTTTATAACGTTTATTGGGCTGGACAATTCTTGTGGGCTGAAGTTTTCTTGGTGCTACTCTCATGTCGTTCTCAAGCACTCCAGTTTCGGGCTGGGTGCTAACATGTAAAATCGTTTTTTTTTTCCAGAAAACGAGGAAGTTGTAGCTCCCAGCACCGGCGGTGGCGCCGCCGAACCCCATGATAAGCCGACGCGCCAAGGACAGCCGACCGTGACCGCGAGGCGTACCTCTCTCTCCCAATTTCCAAACCTCAATTTCGTTTGGAATCCAACGAGTCGAAGTCTCTCCCGAACCTCAGTTCGATCCGTTTCTCGATTTAAACCAACGAGGCGGAGATAGCGTCGGCGCCTCTGCACCTGCTGGATCGAAACCGTGTAAGTTTGTGAATAAATTAGTTCCATTCTCCTGCAACCAAATCGTCCTAGGATCAGCGTATCAGGCCATAAGCAGCTCACCCTCCCAGTGAGACTGAACTGAGTTGCAGGTCTGTAGAATGCCCGTCAGATAGAGTCGACCATTGATTACTCAAATTTCCGCTCGAATCCCGTTAAATTCTGTTGTTCCAAACAGGGATCAACAGTATAAGGGGAGGCGGAGTCCCAATGTCCCATCGATCGGAGTTACGCACGCCGTTTGGATCCCACTGGTTCTTGCTTCAGTTTACCCCTCTTCTTTTGCCGGCCAATGCTTCAAATGTTCTTCTTGAGTATTTTACAGGCGGTGTCATTCATACAGCCGCACATACAATGGATGTAGAACTGTAGCAGTGGACAGTTTTGAGAATACTAAAAGGTCAAGAGAACATTGTTGAGCTGTCAATTCTGTAGGATCTGATCTCATAGATCATAAACGGGCAATCACCGCAGTACTGATGTTGGCTTGACACGACTAAAGAAAATGACAGTAGGGCGCCGACACAAGAATATCACATTTTTTCAACTGAAAACATTATAAGTACCAAATGAGAATATTCTACATGTTTGCCGGTGCACATGCATAAAGTGTCACTCCTCCATGCGCCAAATAAACAAAGAAACTAGTAATAACCATTGAGATTAGGTGCTGTCTTATTTTTTTTAAACATCTCTGAAAATTAAAATTATATCAGGGCTGTTCTTTAATGCAATTTAGTGGTCATTATCTCGTTTGGTCAAGGCTGTGTAGTATTTCTAGTGGTCATTATCTCGTTTGGTCTTTAGAGAGCAGGGCTACTTAGCACCTTATCTTTCTAATCGTGATGTAAAGGGTTGTTCCTCCACTGTGTAATGATGTGTACACTTAACGCTTTGATTCTATCTATCTGCAGTGAATGAACTTGATGTCTGTTCCATTGCTTTTCTTTCCTTTTTAGTTAGTGAATGCTAGTAGTTCGTTTCATTGCCACTATATGCTCATGTATTTGGCATGTGTATTGCTAGCGATTCTCATATCTCGTAAAATCTCTGGATAGATTTTATTCTGTTCTTTTACAGTTGGCATGATATCTTTTGATGAACTATCTTTTAAGATAGCTACATAACTTGCTGCTGGCTAATTGGGACCATATTCTTTTTTTATGCCAATGCGGCGGCAAAGGCAGCACTTTTTCTGCAATGTCATGTGGAACCTTTGTGTTCAGGTTGTATCTGTTAGGGGTGATCCTTTTCGAAAAAAATCTGTTAGGTGGATATGTGATCTGCAGAAAAGTTTGAACCTATTAGACCTTTGACGCCTGACTGCTGGGCCATTTCTGTACAACTTGGTTGTAATGTTCAATGGATCTTGATTCTTATACTATGGCCTCAATTATATGCATATCTTCGCATTTTACCACATATTTCTATAGAAACCATAATACATATCCTGCTGGTTATGACACCTAGCTAGTGCACTCAGAGTTTGACACATAGCGTGCACCATCTGTCTGTTTGATCGGCAAGCTGCTTTCTCGGTAGTATCTGGAATGCAGTAAACTAATAAAAGCTTTGCACATATAGTTATATATGGACAAACAGAGGATGGTGGTATGTTTTATTTTCTGAGCACTCCTGTTGCTTTCACCTTCTTCAGTGCATGTTCCTGCCGAGGGAAATATAGCTTTATAGCTCATGAACTAAAATACACACTGGCAGCGTATGAGCACACAATACGGGGATACAGATGTTTGGGAAGGACATAAACAAAAGAATGTAAAGATTCTTTCGTAATCCACCCCATCTCTTCCGCTTTTCGTAATTCAGGGGTGGTCCAGTGACAATGACCTCTCCTCTGTCCCCAATTCCAAGGCTGGAAGCATTGCTGCCATCTGCACCATAAAAGGATTTTGTTTCCCCTTTTCTGTTTTTTGTCCTATGCTTATCTCTGACTCAGAGGTCTTGATTATCTGCAGATGGAGCCTGTGACGATAGATCATATGACAGAGCGCCAGCAGTCTCTCTGCAGTGAAACTGAGTACTGCAGCTGCCCCAATCAGTCATATGGGGTTTGTCAGTCTAAATTCTAGGTAACTCCCATTAATGTTCTGTTGATAATCATATGCTTTCTGTACATGTGTTCCCCTTCTGAATTGCAAGCAAATTTTGCGGAAAACAAATCATCAAAAACACTTCAAATAGTTCCATGGCAAGTTGCAGTAGTGTCAAGTTGAAGCCCATGCCCATGCATTGTTTCCATCATGAAATGGATCAAATGCCATTTGCGCCTTTTGAGAGCTACTCATATTATGCGCATTCCCGGGGAGGATTCATATTTCTTCCATGTTTGGCAACTATTGCTGTCGGAGAAAGCAATGGGCATGGGTCAGCGTGCAAGGATAACAATGAATTATTGATTTCATCGATAGAACTCGTAAAGCTACGATGAAAAGTAGTAGTATGTGGTTAGTATAGCCCCATCGATGCCACTTCTGTGACGGAATATGGATTTGGTACATCTTATATGGTTGCTTGATTTGTTCGTGGCTAGGTGCTTGTGAGAAGAAAATAAAGTAGACAGTTGCTTTGCTAGGTTGATACAAATAAGGTAGTGGGTAACTTCACACCCTAACAGTAGGAAATCCCACATGATGTTGCTGCTCCAGCCTCCATTATTGATGAGCCACCAGCATTTACATAATTGTTCACTTGCCCTTTTGCGTTCACAGCGGCTAACAACTCTGACAAGTCATGCACCATTGTGATCTTGCACTGGGTGCAGCTCAGTAGAGAATTATCACGTCATGTTGAACACACTTTCGGCGCATTAAGTAAACTAAAACATGTAGAATTGCACTGACAGACACTACATTAGAGAGATAGTAGGTTAATTTACAAAATATGCAGTCTACTGCAGCTACAACTGCAAGATGCATTTTTTCCCTTATTAGATTCATCTCTACAAGCTAAAGACCGGTGATCTCCAAAAATGTGATGAACTGCGGTTTGCACCATGGAAATACATGTATCCTCATTTCAGCAATCTGCTACTCTCCCGAGTTAGCTCCAATCTGGAAAAGAACATGAGAAAAAATAAGGGAAAACTAGGTTTGAGGTAATGAAATGTAGCATGGTTTTAAATAACATATATATCTTCATTGGTTTGATGTTTGATCGGTTTATAGATGGCGATGAGTTTTGTAATTGCCCAAAGAGAAAATCAGTCAACTTGAAATGGCACTATACTTACCAAATCCTGGGGAAGCTCTGACCTCCTCATCACCCTCAGTCTCTTAGCAGTCGAAACAAACGCGCTGCAAGGAGTTGAAGCATTTCGTTAGGCATTACACAGATGATATGTTCCTGCATTGACATTGTACGATTAAATTTTGGAAATAAATTTGACAACTTGCACAAAACCCAGTATGTTTTTGAAACTTGTTCTAAACAGTTGTAGGAAGAGTCAGAGCTTACCTCCATGGTATGTCGCCAACTAGCATCCTGTCCCGTCATCGTCTTCGTACACTAGAGCGTATTCGCCAGTTCCATCCAGCAACCCTGAAAATATTTTCTCTTCTGCTCTTTGCTCTCCGCTTTCAGCACAAGATAGATCCTTCTGGGCTGCAGAATAACAAAGTGCAGTGCAAAATGTCACTCATTCATGATATTTGAAGTCACAAGCATTGTCACCAGGAAATGATTTCAATTTTTTTCTGGGCTGTTATATGATTTGTACCTTCTAGAAAGACACTGAACAACTCTTCAACACCAGATGACAGCTTCTGGTAGCTATCGTAGGCTGCGAGGTCTACTTTCCTTCCAATAGGTATCCCGTCCATGTTGATCTTGACAAGAGGTCTGTTCTTGCAGATTAGCTTTGCCTGGTCGGCAGCTTCGTCGTTTTGTCGATCAGGGGATTGCTTGGATGAACTCCCATTTGTGAGGTTTCTTCTGAAGGATCGGACCGGAGGCCAACCGACGACTGGGAGAACAGCAGGTCTGGATCACATTACAGCACTGATTAGTATTTTTAATAGCCAGGTGAGTTTATGTGCAATGTGATGTTACACAGTTACTGTTGCACTGCTGGAAAGCATATTTTCACTTAACCAAGAAAAACAGAGATGGACAATCAAAAGGAGAACTATTCAGAGAAAGCAACTGCATGGTTGATTAAAAGATAACCTCCTTTAAGCAAAGTAATGGTTTTTAATTGACAAAGCAAAGGCTACTCCTTCAAGTTACTAAACCCTATGCCCCCAAAATTTTCTTACTATTTCGTCTGATTCAGTAAACAGGAACCCAGGACAGAAAAATTGGGTCCCCATATCACAAGCACATTAAATATGCAGTCCCATACATGATGACAAAAATAAACCATCATAGGTGCAGAGCAGAAATGCAGAGCAAGTCCAAGTCCATGGATCGTTTACCTCCCCTGGGACTGTTGCTGTTGCTGTGCACTGGTGCAGCAGCAGCACCAGCAGCAGCTGAGCCATGTGATGATGGTGGTGGTGGGAGACAGCACCCTTTCTTCCTCTCACCTGACAACATACTTTCACCTCGTCCTAATGTTAACTCATTCCCACATCCTCCCCTGTCTTGTTGTCTCTGATCATAACCTTAAATGACACAAGAGAGCATATATGTATAAAAATGGAAGAACAACAGCTGAATTGAACTTTAAAAATCGAAATTACAGAACATGCTTTCACTTGCTCCATGTACCTTGTGTTTGGCCTCAACGGTGTCGAAGAACCCTCTCTTCGCCCCGGTGCTGGTGAGCCTTGAATGCGCAGGGAAGCAGCCGAGGGAGAGCGCCGAGCAGCTCTCTCCATCTTCCTCACTCTTGACGCCGGGAAGGCCAAGCTTGAGCTCCAGCTCCTCGTCGGCCTCGGCCCGAAGACTGGGCCGGCTCTTGATGATCTGCCTCCGTGCTCTCCTGCTTCCCTCACCTTCTTCCAGCCCCTCTCGTCCGGGATGAGGTTCAGCAGCTGGGGAGGGAGGCCTCTGGTCTCCTTGGAGAGTTCTTCCATTTGGACTTGATGATCTGCGTGAGTCACAACGAATTAAAGAAGGAGGTTTGTATATAAATATATTTGGGTTTCGACGGTCGTTGAGCTGAGGTGAGCAAGAACCCGAGAGCCAATTTTAAAGGCTTCAGCACCACTGCTTCCACACTCTAACCTCTAGTGCTACTAGTAAAATATAGAGAGTTTGGAAGCGGCGAGAGGGATCGACGCATGTATGCGTGGGAGCAGCAGCTTGAAAAGTTGGGTTTTGCACTCAACTTAACTAGGCTGGAGAAAGCGTCAAACTATGAAGCAAACGTGATGTAATGTCAAAGTGAACGCCGAAAAGAGAAAGTAAAGCAAAGAAGGAAGATCAAAAAAGGGGACTTGCTCGCATCAAATGAACTCACGTCAAAGGCATTTCATGGGTGGGAAGATCAAGATGATGGGGATGCCGGCAGCCTCCGGCAACAGAAGAAGAAAACGCTTGATATGGCAAGAGAGTTTTACAGAGCAAGAAGAACTCACCGGAAAGCATGCAGTTGGGAGTCCTCGCTGAGCTCAAGAACTCGAGGAATGGCAGCTAGCTGGCCACCGTCGCGGAGATCGCACTCTGCTTTTCTTCTACCGTCCGGCGTGGTGCTCGAGCTGGCTGGTGCCGTTCTTTCCCTCGGTGGGTGGTGGCCTTGCTAGTATTCTTCTGCTAGGCTAGCTTCTACACGGCTCTCTCCTTTCTATCCTGCCCCTATATATTCTTTTGAAGCATGTGATGAATTCCGTTCCGGCCAAAGCAACAGCGTTGCGTTGCGTGCTGCGTGTGGATGATTGGGCCGTGCGGCTGGCAGAGCTAGGACGCTTATCCGGGCAAGTGGGGGATGCGATGTGATGGATGGATGGATGGGATGGAGTATGTTATTCATCAAAATCGGCGCGTGTAGTTGTTGTCGGATGATGATGGTGGTGTTGGTCAATAGGAAATGCGATGGCTTCGGCGCATCTCTGCGCATGCAGCGGCCTTGGCCGGGGGGACCGTCGTCGGTGCGCCGGAGAGAATCCGTTCTGTCCTCTTTTATTTTCTTTTGAGGTATGATCACGGTTTCATTTGCGAGGGCTTTTCGGTGGTTGATTTTTTCATAATTTAGTTAAGTTTTGGTTTTATAAATATCATACGAACACGCAATTGCATTTGCAATTCATGTGCAATTGGAAAAAAAATCATGTGTAATTGCAACCCAGGATGCACGAGTGCACGACTTACGTTGCAAAGACACGATGAAAAAGTCGACAAGCTCTAACTTAATTCTCGGTTAATTGAGAATTCGTAAAGGGGATATCATATTATGTGATCCGAAACAATACGGATTTACAATTATCTAGAGCCACAAGATGATCTAGTTGAGTACATGTGGATGCTCAAACCAATAATTTGATTGTCATGTGTTGTAGTGGACTGAATAATCTATTTTTCCTCGAACTTCTTAAATTATAATTTTGATTTAAATTATTGTATGAACTATATTACTTCTATGTTCAAATTGTTGTAAATTCTTTCTTTGTGAAAAAATTACCATGCCATAGAGTTGTTCTATCTGAAGTATGCATCTATACTAGTATTAAAAGAGCAAACTTGACCGGATACATTAAATTTATGCTGTTCAATATCTGATCAACGGTCCGGATCTTTCTCCCAATGTTGAGCAACTCAACACATCCCTTTTTACCATATTACCCTCCCACCAAATCACATAATACTCCTAAACTATCATCCTACCGGTTGGTACCTGCGTCGGCGGGCACGCTGCGCATCAACGAAATCTCCGCTCGACCGGATTAATGGAGATGAGGGAAGCGACCCGGGATGTCAAGGTTGACATGGGCGGCGGTTCACTGCAGCAGAGGCATCAACGTCTACAGTTCGAGTTGCTACTATACGGTACAGTTCTTCCGAAAATTTGCTGTCCAATTCCATCTAACGGACCTCCTTCCGTTCCTCCCTGCACACCCAATTTAGAAACAAATTCCCTGGATTTAAGGAGACATGGAGGGGAAATAATCTCGCATATCTTTATATTGGCGCCAAAATACTTGCGTGAGGACTCTAAACTACCGCCAAAACACTTGCAATGTGCAGGTGAGCAAGGATAGTTCAGGCCGGCCGGCCGGCCGGCGGCGTCGGCCTCGTCTGACGGATGTTGCCGCCTGTGTCGGTTTTGTATGTTCAGCAATCGATTGTACTGTTAGGTGAGCAAGTATAGTTCAGGCTGGCCGGCGGCGTCGGCCTCGTCTGACGGATGTTGCCGCAATGTGCATTGGACAGAGGTATGTTGAGCAATCGACAGTACTGTTGCGAGTGTTGCTTCTGCAGCAAGTATTTTGGCGCCAATATAGAAGATATGCGTGGTTATTTTCTCCATGTCTACTTAAATCCAGGGAATTAGTTTCTAAATTGGGTGTGCAGGGAGGAATGGAAGGAGGTACGTTAGATAGAATTGGACGGCAGATATTATGAAGAACTGTACGATACAGTAACAGCTCGAACTGCAGACGAGCCGCACCCATCAAGGAAATCTCCGCTCGACCAGATTAATGGAGATGAGGGAAGCGACCTAGGATGTCAAGGTCGCCATGGGCGGCGGTTAGTGCCAGCGAGTTCGAGTAGGGTACCGATGGCGGCGCTCATGGCAGGAGAGAAGCTACATGTCGGCGGGATCGGCCTGATGCCGCCGCGCAAGCCGCGTATGCTCTTCCACGCCCGCAGACGTCGTTCGCCCGTGAGCTCGGCCGCCCCCGACCTAGCGATCTGTCGTCCACCGTTCCACTGGCGGAGAAGGTCGAGGTATAGCCTTTCGAGAGGCTTGGGCTACGGCTATGACCTTTGTAGACTAAAGTGATAATAGCCGCAAATAGCCCGGCTAAATTGATTTAGCCCCGATTTAGCCCCTTAACCGCTAAACTTTTGGCTGAGGGGCCCACAAATTTGGAACAAATTTTTGCCGCTTGACAATATATCAGAGCCAAACTCAACTAGTTGCCATGTAATATGTGGACATAATTATATCCTGAACTTGCTTTTGCTACATGCTAATTGATTTTGATGGTTATGTAATATTTTGTCAAAACGATGTACTGAATTGTTGCTACTGAATGTTGTAATATGTTGACATAACTACGTCCAGTACTCCTGATTATTTGTATCTTTTATGTGACTATGTTAATATGTTATGCATCAGTAAATTATTGATATATATGAATATATGCTACCTAAATTTTAAATTTTTATCATTATTTATCAAAACGGCTATAAGGCCATAGCCCGCTATAACCCGGCTATAGCCTTTCATAGCTTCTGAAATCGCCGAGCTAAATGCAATAGTCGGCTATTTTAAACTATGCCTGCCCGTCCCGTCCAAATGAGTTCTGGCGCTGTGGCCTGTGGTGCTTCCTGTCCAATTTTGGCGGCTGTTGCAGACTGCAACAAGCTGCTTCTCGACGCCTCTACCTGCTTGCCCAAAGGTATTTTCTTCTCTGCTTTGTCTATTTTTTCTTCCCTATTTTTTCCTGCGTAGCGAGGTCGCTTTTGTATATGGTAGCACTTGCATAAAATTCTCCAAATTGAGGTACATGACTTTTTACGTTGGTTGATTTTACAGGTTTGCAGTCGAAGTTTGAAACAACACACGGTTGCTGGCAAGTGGGCTGCAGAACTGCAACTTCTTGGTTCCAGGGGACGTGTGACATGATATTTCAGCTGATCTTACTTAAAACAAAATTGCGTGCATTGCAAGATGGGACAAGGGCGAGTCCGAGCACCATGGTCCCAAGCGTCAAGATAGTCGGCTTTAGAGTGTGCTTTGCAATAAGATGCTGCCCAGCTTCCTCACATATTTACCCAACGTCAAGACACTACATCTTGAGGTGACACCACTCACTTAAGTTGGCATCAATTTCCATCTTGGGGCACTAGCATCGTCAATACATATTGCTAATCCTTCCATCTAGAGCCAAACCTTATACTTTTTCATTGAGATGAGCATATTGGCAAGCTCAACAACAAGTTCAGACAGGAGGTCAGTGCCATCGAATGTTTGCAGTCACACATTAGCCTGATGATCTTCTATGGCATCTTAGGGGAGCGGAGCGAGCTTTCCTTCCTCAAGTTCTTCCTGGAGAGTGCAAGAATTCTGACAAAGCTGGAGATTGTATTTAGCATGGGAAGTTTTACTTCAGTGACCGAGGCGAACTCCAAGTTGAAACCGTGACAAAGATGGTGATAGCTACCGTTTGTAATGTGTAGCGTTTCGATGTTGGCTCTAATACAAAAGTGGGCCTGGTTTACTAACTGTAAGAATGGTTCCTTCCCCTGCTGGCCTGGTGTGTATTAGACTGTTAGTTAGGGGTTCTGGTTAGCATAAATAGACATGTAATTCAGTTGGTCACTTTTCATTGTAAAAAAAAAGTTGATCACTTTTCACTTCTTTTGTGTCACACTCTCTTCTTATAGTTCTAACTGCGGAAGTTTGTATGAGCTTTATTACTGTACGTTGTAAATTGATCAAACTGGATGAATTCACGTTATACTCCTGTGGGCCTTATTGAATTGTTCAGATCGTTACTGTTAATTTGAGCATTGGACAGTACACCCCTGTTTGTAATTCTGTGTTCTTAAATATTTCCCATGTCCTTTTGGTGATTGTTTTACAATGGTTGTATCCACTAAAATGAAGCTGAACTTACACTACATTGTCCATGGTCTATAAAATATATTTAATGTAGATTAACACATAGCAAGTGCATCAAGATTATAAGTAAATCTAATTCTAAGGAGTTAAAGCTAAGATACTTTGTTAATGGTATGAAATAAAAACTAGATGAAACCTAACCTGCGTGTAATGATTTTTAAGATAAAGAAGTAACAGTATCCAAAAGCTATTTTATATTTGGATGAAATTGTACTATGGCTTTAGCATTTTTTTAAATATGTTTGATTCAAGTTATGTTGGTAGAGACTTGCATTGCACATGCATTGCCCGTTCCAATGGAGGTGGGTCTGTTATACATAGGTGAATCTTGCTTGGGGTCATAGCGGGCAATGCTATTCTCCCTCATGTTGCACATCATGTAATGTATAATTTCCAAATTTGAGGTCTGTGTTACTTCGTGATGTGCCTAAATAAATGATTTTTTGTTCGCCGATTCACCGGTGAATTTCTCTCATTCTTAACTTATAACACTACAAACAGATTTGTAAATGTAAGTATGGCTTGTAAAGTTTAATAATATGACTACTCCTTGTACTCATTCCTAATGCTAATGGTTGCATGTTATTTATAGCATGTATGTCGTCGATAGTAATAGCACATTCGCCATTAAAGCAGGATGGCATGACCAACATATTCAATGTTTATTTTTCACAAGTAATTTGTAGGTCATCACTGGACCTAAAACACATGGATCCAAGAATCTGTAAGCCATATAATAACTATGTATAGAACAATTGCATGAGATTTTCCAGCAATGTTATCTTTCTTGTAGTATTACTAACTAAATTTCTAACATGCGTTGTAATGTTTGTAGTGGTTGATTATAAAAAATAGATGAAACTTCTCTAAAAAAAAGAGATGAAACTAGCCACAATGAAGGAGGGCTGGACCGTCTGAGGGTGCACTTGGGGCACTCGCCCCATCGGTCTAGTCGTTGTGTCCGGACTTCTCCAAATGGACATAATATGAGGACGTCCGAACATAATAACAGGAGCACCCGTTGGAGATCTTCTTAGTGTTTTCAATCCAAAGATGAACCATATACTGAGCTGATGAAGAACAATTTCATCTCTAGAGAACCAAGGCCACTGGTACATGTGATAGTAGATAGTTTTAGAGTATAATGACCAGCCCTCCCTCTGATTTCGAACTTTTGATTTAAATGGCTAGTGCAGCAGTTCTATAGATAGATGCTAGGTTTTCCACGAGTGACACTCCCAAACGTAAAATGAAGAAGAGAGGCATAAAACAAAGGTGTGGACTTGCATACTTTTTTTTTGAGGGAAGGACTTGTATACTGTTGGTAACGATGGGCTCCCATCCAATGCATATAACGCGCGCACACGTGGTAGGTGGAGATGTTGCCGGTCTACATGTACAGATGTACTAGCCGCTAAGAGCAAGTACAATAAGGTACAGTCAGCAGGATATAAGGATTTAAATAATATATTCGTGCCTACATGGAGGAGAGAGAATAGTAGAGAGAGTGGAAGCGGACTCTCATGCAAAAACCAGCTGCAGCACGTGCTCCTACGCACTTTGTGAGAGTGGAAGGTGGGCCAACTATTAATAAAGTATCCCATATTTGTAGCCAATTATTATACTTGTTAGCTATTAGGTTGGCTATAGATGACATGACACTATCTTATAGCCAACAGCTGGCTATACTATTATACTTGCTCTAATGCGCAATCCTCACCCATGACCGAACGCACACGAAGGGGGGAGGGGCCTCAAAGAGGCAACTACCTCATATCCCAATTTGGTCACGCAAACAGAACGAGAGATAGTGCTGGCTCCGTGTCCGCGAGAGAAATGCGTATAGCGTTCAGCGTATGCAAAGGCTACAGAGGCAGCTAGCGTGCTACAGGACGTATGGGAGAGTGGACTTTGTAGCCGGGCTGCAGTGTGATCATGGTGGTCGAGAATAGTGGACTTGGCCGCGTCCGCAGTGTCTCGTGGTCACCGGCCACCGGCGGCGTGCACTTGGTACGGTGCACCATCTACATATATACGTTCTTGCGTGGTCCAGTGCTGCACACCCTCTGCTCGGCCGGTGAGATGCGTCGTGGATGGATCGATGGGCTGGGCATGCAGAGGGTCATCGTTGTGTGCGTGCTGATGCAGCATGGCACTTGCCGCGGCGCGGCGCTTCGATTTTAGACCTTTGGACGGACGGGAGCTGCTTGGTACGGCGCGAGTGTAGAACTGTAGATAGATGTACAGACGACCGATTCCGGCTCGTGTATATATATGCTGGTAGCTCTTTCTTTTTTTTTTCTTTTTTTTTTTGAGGAAAGGATCCGATTCATATAACAGGAAACTTAGTACAAATTACAAGCAGGTCCAAGAGAAAAGAAAAGAAAAGAAAATTACAACCGGACCCAGAAACTTGCACAGAGCACCCCGAGCCACCTGAGAAGATCACAATCGGATCCAGCATCGAGCCCCAAGAACCTAGGCAACGCCGGCGACGCCATACCACCATCCGCCGGAACGCGAGCACCACCACACCTTGTAGACGACCACAGGAGCCGCCCGCCGCCGCGCGACGGAACTGAGAGGCGCTGAACGAACACGGCCACAGCACCCGCTCCCCGGAGCCACCCATCTTCCAGCCGCGCCGGCGACACCTAGGCCAACCTCCAGAAGCACCACACCACCTCCAGACGCCGCTCCCCTCGCCACCAAGGCCGGCCGGAGCAGACACGTCGCGGAAGACCACCAGCACCACCAGCACCAAAAGCGGAACGCCGACCACCACCAGCTTCTCCCCTTGCCACCACGGCCGGCCAGAGAAACCAAGACGGAAGAGAACGCCCGAAGAAACAGCTTCACAGCCTCCCCAGCAACGAGGCCGGAACGGAGGAAGGAGGGGAAGCACCACAGCCCACACACCGACGCCATCGCCCCCGTCAACGACAGCGCCACCCGGGCACTCACACCTAAACTCCACGCACAGACTAGAGCCGGAGCTCCCCCCACCTCACGGTGCCGGAATGGCGACCGGAGGCGGAGGGGAGCAGCGGATCCGCCGGCGAGAGCAAGAACTCCGAGACGCCTCTCTCTCCGCCTCCTCTCAACTGTAGCAGGGGAACGGGGAGGAGATATTTCAACCTCTTATTGTGAGCCTCCGTTGCTGGTAGCTCTTTCTAAGGGAACGTGTACTCATAGCAGCATCTCTACCGCCCCATGGCTAGGGCCACAAACAAATCGAGTTCGACCGAGTTATACGATGCTCAGCTCAGCTCATGCCAAAATTCGAGCGAGCCCTGACCGAAGTCTGAGGATCTGAGCAAAAGATAGAACTATAAAATCTGCTCATACTCGGCTTGTAACGATCTGGAGTCTATCTCGAGCTAGTTTCAAGCTAAATTAGACAATGCCATGTGTTTTCATCGGCTAAAACAAATAAATTACATAAAAATTCAGTGAGTGGAATTTTTCCAGAAACAAAAAAACACAATCGGGCACTTGTTTGATCCGTATGGGAATGCTGTTGGGGAAGCCGACCCCATAGGTTACGAGATTGAAATTTTTATTTTGGCAGGTAGTGGGGAGGCAAATCCACGGGCTCGCCAACGAAGATCGAGGAGAGGAAAGCTTTGCTCCAGTCGCCTCGCGAGAGGGAAAATAGGGACGTGCACGAGTCCAAATATCAGAGTGCCTCTTTGAATTTGACTATTTATTGTTTGTAATTTCTTACTTTTAGCTCAACATGAACTTCAAGATAGACAAATGTAAGCACGACAACTTAATTCAAGTCAGTCCTTATAGGGTGCGTTCGGTTCTGGAATTCCAGGGAATGGAATGGAACGGTTCCGTTCCTCGGGACGATTCTTGTGTTCGGTTCCGGGATGGAACGGAACGCACTGGTTCCACTGGAGGGAATATTCCTCCAATATGCGGAACCGACCGGTCCGGCCGATTCGGCCGGACGGGGTGGAATTGCACAGTGCGTCTCTCTAATTAATCAAGTTTAGCACTAATTAATCAAGTTTAGCACTAATTAATTAAAGATTAGGAATAATTAATCAAGATTAAAAATAATTAATCATGATTAGGAATAATTAATCAAAATTAGGAATAATTAATCAAGTTTAGGAATAATTAATCGTGTTTAGGAATAATTAATCGAGTTTAGGAGTAATTCCATTCTCATCCCATTCCATTCCATTCTTCCCCGTTCCAAAACCGAACGCAGGGATGGAACGGTTCCGTGACATTTTTTGCCCGAACCGAACGCAGGGATGGAACGGTTCCGTGACCGTGGAATGGAATGGTTCCATTCCATTCCCTGCCGTTCCACAACCGAACACACCCATAGCTATCAATGTTTCATACGATGTTCACTCTTCCATAGTGATCTTAGTTGTTGGCGAGAACATTTTTCTTTTATGGCATGGCTAATTTACTTTTTATTCAGTTTAATCTAAATTGTTGTAGCACATTATTGACTAGCAAAATGAAAAATTGTTCGATTATCGAACGACTAGTGATTTAAATGTTCCGCTGAGTCCAGACACAGTTTGATTTAGCATATGAGACAGAAGATCATCATGCATCCGGAAAATTATTGTGTGGATAAATAATAAGACTAAGTATTGACTAAACTAAATAGCACCGCATGTCTTAAATAGTTTTTTTCCTTATATATTAGTGTTTGGAACACCTTTTTTCATTTTGCATCCTTATATTGTACATGGTTGTGTAGCTTACTGAGTTTGCACACACAATCTAAGAGTATGTGGGTCAATTTTGTGTGTTGGTTGTAGATTAAAATACTAACGATGTTTATTGATGATCCCCAAGTGTATACCGTATATTTGGATGTTTATTTCTCATTAAAATAAACTTTCATAAACAAACATTCTAGCATGATTTTTGATGTCTAAATCATGCCTAGGATACAACACAAATTTATCTATAGTCTTGTTTACATATCCCAACACATAGAAAATATCATGTTAAAATTTACAAAAGATGGAAAACTCTAGATGAAACAACATTTCTGTTTGGAAAAGCAAAACCACCACTGATAATAAGTAATAGTAGAAGCTGCTTTTCCACCTGTTAGCCTCTTGAATAAGAGAACGAAACCAAAGGGAAATTCAGATTACCTGATTGTGGAGTTTCATGGTTGATGGGCTTCCGTGCTCCACATCGTGTTGTTAGGGCATGTACAATGATCTCATGTTAGCAATGTCACGCAAAATGATTGCTGAGTAGAGGAGAGAGAAAAAAGAAGTTTGCCTTCTCTTACCTAAGAGATGATCTTAGCAACAATTTTCTCACCACATATTTAGCAAATCTGGTTATTAGACAGAAAAGTAAAAAATAACCCATTGTATTACATCATTTTTTTTATCATATATCTACGTTATGTGGCAGTTGTAAGATAAGGCCGTCTTATCAACCATTGTGCATGCCCTTACCGCGAGAAAGTGCAAATGGAGGCCAAGCTCCATGGAGCCCGAGCTGCATGGAGCCCTTTATTTTGATAAAATCGGAAATCATATTTTGAAGATTAAAAAAATTCTTTAAAAAACCATTTATTAGGAAATGTTGTATTATACCAACTTGTAAAACTCAATTATAAGTATTATTATGGTTTACACAAGAATAACAAATCTGACAGCTTTGAGAGATTTGAGCGTTTGCACTGTTCTACTTTCAAATGTCGGACTTTGTCGTTTTTGTGCAGCCAAACTTATAACATATTTCTAGTTGAGATTTTACACGTAGGGCCCACTAGATATCATTGGCAAGTTATAGAAGTCCCTCGAGGAATTGAATTCAATCAACTGTGACTATTTCTTTCCCCTTCCAGGGTGCGGGTAGTGAGGTATCCATGATTTAGGATATCTAAGCCCTCCATCCATGATTTTCTATAGAATCTTTTAAAAGATTAAAATATAGTTTTCTATTTTTTCAAAATAAAGTACTTTAGGTAGCTCGGCCTCCATTTGTCCACTCTCCCTTTTCTTTCGAGAATACCGGTCCACTCTCCCCTTACTGCTCCATATGATTTTGTTTAGATTCAGTAGCTGCCATACGTGCGGATGCGGTTTTCCGTGTCTGTGATGATCGAAACGCATAACGGGCGTCAAAGACGCAACAGCCTCTCGGCCCAATTTTGGCAAGGCAACGTGCTGAAACGAGATAACGCGAGCTCGGCGAGAAATGTGTGTCAGCAGAAATCATTGACTTGACTGCGTTCACCACATCCATCCACGAGACGCGCGTGAGCGTGGGCGCTAGCCGGCTAGTTATGTTTTGACCGGACGGAACAGCCGACGAATCCCCGACTCCGCTTCGCGAATAGGGCACCCTCCGTTCTAAAATAATTGACTTTCATTTGTCCACATGTGAATGTATCTAGACATGTTACATGTATAGATAGATCCATATTTGGACAAATGAAACTCAATTAATTTGAAACGGAGGGAGTATATAAAGAAACTACTAACGATATTTTATAGAATGTGGCATAACATAGGAGCTAGAGGACAAAAAACAGCGAGGACGAAAGAGGTAGGGATGTATATGGATCTTAGAGATACATGTTTTTGATAAAGAGATACACGTCCATTTTTTGAGCAATAGAAGCTACTCAAAGGGGTGGCGATGTGGCACACCTAGGGCATGTGCTCTCGATTTTTTAAGGCATTTTAAACGTATTTGAAATGATAGAAAATTGGGAGAGAAAAATCCATGTTTACATGTCGACATTCTATATCAACGAGCTATTTGTTTTTAGGGAACCGTGACAAGCCTTTTGTTTTGAGAGGTGCACTGTTGTTTTTCCCTGCCCAAGAGAAAGAAAAAACTTGCTAGAGAACTGCGACGTGGTTTTGCTATGCGAAGAGCCCATGGAGACTCCAACAAGGAGAATTCCGGCCCAGATTAATCATGAGGTATTGAGGTGCACCCTGCACTTTGTTGATACACAGGTGATCCCGCTGGCCCGAATCCAAACTTAACGAACTTTTTTTTAGGCAACGGACATGAGTTAATGAGTATATATTCCATTTGTGCAACAAAAGTGCACTTTTTTTTTTTTGAAAAAGGAAAGAGCACATGTTGGGATATGTGGTGAAATGCCTGAAAGGATTCCTTGCCTCCTAAGTGAATTTTGATAAGTAATGATAAATAATCCGAAACTAACATGTGTGCTAAATATATGGTCATGTTTTGGTTTCCACAAGTATTTGTTACCGCGCACTCATGACCCCCCAAAAAGGAGCAAGAGAAAAAAGTGGCTTTTTGGAAGTATATTTTCATTCCTCCATCGTTCTTGTGACATTGTGACAAAACTTTGAGTAATAGGAAAATCACACTATTTAGAGAGCACGACAAATGCAAACGAGAGAAACTCGTTGCTAAAAAAAATTCTCTTGCCGTCCATCCCACAAAAACCAAAGCCAAAATCCCTACGAAAAATCTTGTTCAAGTAACCAGCCTTCAAGGAGGCAAGATTGTCCGAGCTAACGGTGGGACTGGACTGCTCGGGTGTGCATTTGGTACCACAGTGTCTAGTAGTATACGCCGACCCGCTCAATTAGGGGCCCAAATTGTCCAAAGAAAATCCTAACCTTCTTAAGTACCAAGTGTGACTGTCTGATTCTCAAGTTTCGTGAAATTGTTTTGCTTTAACTAGCGACTGGCATGTCAATATCAGGATGCCTTGAATTGTGCAGGGCATTTGCCCTGGACAATCTAGATGTGAAAATTGTAACAATGAAGAAGTGAGCTCAACTCACTTGGTTAGAGAAGTGCATGTACAATCCAGCCACCCAGGTTCAACTCCTCATAGACGCAGTTTCAGGTTTATAATATTTTAAAAGAAGTGTTGCAGGGGCTTCCGTTACCACATTCATTTTTAAAAATGTAACAATGACTAGATATTCACCTGCAAGTATATATACACCCTCACCTATGTAGGTCAGGGATATTTTCAAGATCTTCGCATATGAGATCCAAAGCATTCTCAACTCCTTCAAGCCTCTATTTGAGCTAACCTAACGAGTAGAGTGGGTGAAACTTAAATAGGTTCATTTGAGTTTTGTGTTCTTCCATTTGCAAAAGCATTTCAGCAATTTCTCCAAGCCTTTGTCTCACATCTGACTCTTAGGCATTTGAAGTCCACCAAGAGCATCCAAGTTGTTGATTTTCCTCGGAAGTTTGTGAAGGCAGGAGATCCTATCAAGATTTACCTTTAGTGTCCGAGCTTGTACTCTCTTTTCCAAATCTCAAGGAGGTTCCACCCTGCTAATGTATCTTCAATACCATCCTTCGTATTCTCTTCTAGTCCCATTTTTGGGGACAAGGAGGAATACCAAAGGCACCATCCATCCGAAAAGGGAGCCACCGCCTTGTGCTTTCCCCTCCCAAAACACAATATGCTTTTGATTTCGTTCCTATTTGTCCGTGTCATTGTGCTTCGTGACAACATCTGGCTGGTCCTTTTCGCCCTTAAACAAGGCATCATAAGACCATGCACTATGTGGGTTCGATTCATCGAGAAAAGCTGTCAGATTGGAATCGATCCTGAACTGCTTGCTATGTGTGGAACCGCTTTGCATGTTGCCCATGTGCATGCATGCAGTTTTCTGACAACTCTTCCTTTCATTATTCTCTCAATGCCATGTGAGCCAACTCGCATGTTGATTCCTTTTTACCGAACCAACAATTTGGTTCGCTTTTCTTGTCAGGTGATTTGAGCCGATGCTCTACTATGTGCTGAACCGAACCATTAGCCACTTTGGTTGGCTTTTGGAGCACATAGTGGATGGCCTAAGTGACATATCAGTAGAGCCACAACCTAGGCCTCGTCCACCATGACCACCACCCCACACACCTTGGGCACGATAGCGGCCACATCACCCAGGTTGTCTAGTAACCAAGTGACAAACTTCAGATCCTTCGGAGCATGGAGTCCATCACCACGTTTTTGCGCAAATGGTCAAGACGAATGCATAACTCGTAGCACCTTGAGGGCTTCTCATAAGTCATACCACACCCGGAAGATTTCTACCTTTTCTCCTTTAGAAATTGAGACGACACGAACCAAAGCTTGCAAACATTCATCATGATACGAATTCAAAAATGTTGCTACCAAAGTCGGATGAATCTGGTTCCTCGGTAAGTACCTTCCATTTATTTGCAAAAGTATCTTCCAAAAAAAAATTGCTAAAAAAAGAGACAAAAAGAAACCTAGATTAAAAAAACTATGCCACTACACTGCCATAACACAATATTCCCATTTTGCAGAACAGCCTTCTTTATTTTTTGCAAGTAATCAAAAACCTTTCAAAAGTATGTAAAATAAATCGGGATCAAATTATCTCTTTGAAGTAAATCTTACCATCAAAAAGAGAAAATAAAAGGTTTTTCTACAAGTTTTGTATAGCGTGATCCGATTAGCAGGGTTTGAAGCGTCAGCGTCACCACCTAGCCTGCCGATTCTAGAAGTCCATAACCGGTTTAACCGCCTCGCGTACCACCATCTTCCGAGTTCAACGCGCACGCCCAAGCTTCGCGGCTGCTTCCTTTGCCATCCGCAACCAATTCCACACGGCTAAACAATTGACCACTACGCCCAACCGTCCAGTAATCATCTTTCGAGGTCAGATCTTCTTTAATCCCCTTTCGTAATCCGTCCTCTTCTCCCGGCAGACAGGAAGCGCGTGCGCGGGGGCGGAGCAAGTCGTCGTTCTCGTTCTTCATCCATCCGGAAGAGGAGAAGCGAAGGGGGTGGTGGCAGCTGATGCGTCCAAGTCCTGATTTTTACCTCGTCTCCTTGCTGCAGATTACTGTTATATAGCCGCTGTCAAGCTCTCCTCCCCATCTTCTTCCTAGTTCTTGCCCAATCTTCTCCGGCGCTTCCATCCCAGCTCGCTCAACCCTCCGCAGCGCCAAGAATTGCTTTGACCAGCAATCTTGCTTGTTCGGCGCCAAGAATTTCGCCATGAGCGCCACCAGGTCGTACTTCACGTCCAAGAAGAAGCCCGCCGCCGGCGCCGGCCGCGGCTCCACCTCCGGAACCCTTTCGACTCCGACTCCGACGACGGCGGGGCGCAGCAGAGGCCGCCGGCGCGGGCCTCTTCCACGCCGATCCCCGCCGCCGACCTGCGGGGCTCCCTCTTCGCCGGCGGCGCCGACGAGAGGAGCGGGCCCTCGTCCGAGTTCGCCTCCTCCTCGTCGTCGGCGGCGGCCAGGAGCCAGTACAGGAACGACTTCCGCGACTCCGGCGGCGTGGAGGGCCAGTCGGTGCAGGAGCTCGAGGGCTACGCGGCGTACAAGGCCGAGGAGACCACGCAGCGGGTCGACGGCTGCTCAGGATCGCTGAGGAGATGAGGGACACCGCCTCCAAGACCCTCGTCACCGTTCACCAGCAGGGGCAGCAGATCAGGCGCACCCACGCCATGGCGCTCGACATCGACCAGGATCTGTCCAGGGTAATTACAGAAATTCAGGATCTTGTTCTCTTCTACCGGCAAAAAGAAAAGGATCTTGTTTTCTTCCTTTCTGAACCGACCTCACAAGTTATATACTGTACCTGTTAAAAAAAGTTATATACTGTTACTGATTATAGTACTCCAAAAGATTACAGTAGTAGCGCAATTTTGTTAACCTTTTCTTTTCAATGAACTAATATCAATGTTGGAAGCTTGGAACTACAGCTGCTCCAAAAATTACATTCCCAAACTCTCAGAAATTAGTACTTGCTCTGGAAATTTTGAAGCTGGAACTAATTACTTAGGATAAATTTCTCTCAATTTTTTTTTACTCAGGATAAATTCAGTTGCAAGTTATTTTGGCCAACAAGTTTGTGACAGTTGCATTTTGTTCTCCAAACCTTTTTCAGGGGGAAAAGCTACTAGGGGATCTTGGGGGTTTGTTTTCCAAGAAGTGGAAGCCTAAGAAGAATGGCACAATTAGGGGCCCTATGCTAACCAGAGGTAAACTCTTTCGAATGGAATCTTAAACAAGGATGCAAGAATTGCTTCTGACATGAGCGAATTGTAATCTGGTATCACCATTTCGTGCTACTTGTAACTGAACGGATGGAATGGCATGGATGCAGACGATTCTTTCATTCGCAAGGGCAACCATTTGGAGCAAAGGCAGAAACTGGGGCTGACAGATCGTCCACGTCGATCCAAATCACGCGAATTATTATCTGAACCCATGTCAGGGCTCGAGAAAGTTAAGGTACACAGAATTGCTACGCATACCTCAAATTTTGTGTTCTAGATCATGTTCTGGTAGTGATCTTATGTCGACATTTTGTATGTTCTGATGGTGTTGTTCTCGTCAGGTGGAGAAGGCAAAGCAGGACGATGCACTATCTGATCTCAGTGACATACTGACAGAGCTGAAAGGCATGGCCATTGACATGGGATCTGAGATTGGCAGGTAAATGCCACAGTTCACTCCATGTTATTCTCTAATACATACCACATTTTACTAACAATAACCAGTATATATTTTCGTCCATTCTTTTTCAATTTTCGTCCATGGAAATACTGTAAAAGCCAACAAAGTAGCTCCAAATTCCCAAAACGATTTACCATCCAACAGTGTTGATATCTGATGGAACATTTCTGTAGCACTCCGTAGTATTTAGCATCGTTGCTTCAATGCTTCAAGGTGTCATTTACACAGGCTAAGTGTGACATGCTCTTCTTCTGTACATTGACTGGTTTCAGGCAAACAAGCGATTTGGGTCATGCAGAGAAGGACTTCGATGAACTTAACTTCAGGGTCAAGGGGGCAAACACTCGAACCCGCCGTCTGCTTGGGAAATAGACAGAAATCATCTCGTTGTTACTGGAGGATTCCTACGACACTTGTTTACCTTCGGCAATTTGCTTGGTGCATAAAACTCTGATCAGGATGGTCTGGTTGGGGAGGGAATCCGTTGTGGGAGATGGCTGGGTAATTGTCCGGGTTTATTGTGTACATGATATGTATGATATATACAGTTGTACATTTTCTGCGTTGCAGTCAGTGCATTTGCTATAGCCATTTTCTACGTTGCAATCATTGCTATAGGAAGTAGATATGTTGGGATTTGGTTTTCTTCTTTCCCGTGCCCTTTTTGCTTCCTCGGACGCACGCTGAGATGCGGCTCTCTGCGGGGAATGAACACTGTAAAATCATCACGCACCCACGTATCGACAAAATAAATGGCGTTACGGACATGGAAAACTATTCTGAAATTCTGAAAACTTCCAACTAGAGCGTCCAGATCAAAATCCGTTCTCACCGACATGTAACTCGCCATGAGATTTTAAACAATAGATCTTGCACGAGCATAAATTTGAGTCAACTTTTTCATACTTTTATCACCAATGTGTTCTCTTCCTACACATATCGTTCCACACTTCACCATCATTGGGCAGGTGCTATGCGTGACTGAATATCATGCTTTGAATCAAAACAACTTGTGCCGTATTGTCCCTCCTTGATCCTCATGGTGCCAACATTGTTAGCGGTAAATGGGCCTTTCACCACAACTTAGCTAGTTGGCATTTGGGGCCCCCTTGGTCTCGGGGGCCCGGGGCGGCCGCCCTCTGCCCCGCCCTCAAGACCGGGCCTGACCACAAGTATCACTACGATTGGCACCACACACGTTACAAGGCTCGATGGGTCATACGAAGTTTCTCTCGGGAGCATGTCATCGCCTATTATGAAATTCATAGCCCCGTTGTGAAGCCCCGCACCATCTGATTCGTCCTCTCCATCGATGTGTCCTCTTGGCCCATTCATCAACTGGATGCCAAAATGCTTTCTTATACCTTTCAATATGGACAAACGGTGTATTGTCGACAACCACTAGGGTTTGAAGACACACGTGCTCCCTCTTACGTTTGCATGTCACAACAAAAAAATTGTACGGTTTAAAACAATCTCCTCGCACACGATTTTTCAACAACTTGCTTCTTTTATCACCTTGCTAGGAGCTAGGTTATGTAGCATCAAAGTGTGATGCCTCTCTATTTATCTTCAAGTGTGCCACATGCATGTGCTATCTTCTACTTGACATCGATGACATAATCGTCACGACATCGTTTGATCATTTGCTTAACCAAATCATTATGTCTTTACATAAGAAAATTTTGATAACCGATCTTTGATACCTTTTTCATTTTCTAGGCATCTCTGTTGTATGATCTAACTCCGGTGTTTTTATTTCTCGATGCCAAAATGCTATGGATGGTTATAATATTTCCAAGAAAACCTAGAGATCTAAACTTTACCTACACGGGACAATCCTACCCATTTAATTAATCTCATCGCTTTTGCAATGCCTAACTATCACTCAGTATGTTATCTTGTATGACATTCACCATGCATGTATTTTTATGCATGCCCCTAAATCCTCTCCCTCCAATATGTCGACTAAATCATTCCGTGTGTCAAAGGCACAGTTGATCATGGCATGCACATTGCTCAGTCTTCAAATAATTCTCCCATTGATTGTCCTGGTGCCTGCCGTGTCAATCTTTTGTAGGAGCTTCATTGGGCGATAGCGGAATCAATTGTTGTCTACAACAATAATGTTTATGTAGCATACATAACTCCAAACCCAGTGTAACAATGGTAAACCAAGAATACATATATCGATTAAGAAGTGAGCCTAGCTCACTTGGCTAGTGGAGTGGATGTATAACCTAGCCACCCAGATTCAAGTCCTTACGGGCGCGAATTTGGGTTCTTATTATTTGAAAAAAAACACGCGGTGGGGGAAGCCCCCACCGCTTTCCTAAAAAAATAAAAATAATTCAGATATCGATATCCAATTTGTACAGGAGAAGCTTGCCACCGGTGAAGTACTCGTTCTATCATTACCTTCCTTTTCTCTGTTTGTAGATTTCTTTCCTAAGGTTAGCAAGTTGAGGCAGCACAACATAGCACGTAAACGTACAAGGTAATCAACGTGGGAACGTTTGAATTTAATGTTTAAAATATTTCATGTGTTATTTTTGTTAGACTTAAACTTGTGTTCAACTATTTGCATTTTTAGCTAACTTTCTTAGACATAAAGGTTGACACGACACATTGGCAACATATCATCTATGGAAATCTGAGACATGATGCTTCACGCGGAAGTGGGTCTAGTGTTGTCAATTATGTGGCACAATCCGGAGTCGTGGGATGGCACGATTCGTAAGGGATTAATAGTTTCAGGATTGTTTTGTTTGAGATCTGAATAGAAGGAAAAATGAGAAGCGGGGGAAGTTATATGACACAAAATTAACTCTGTCTCCCATTAGTTATTGCGTTGTTCTATGTATTGCTTCCTCTTCCAGAGCTTCGGATGTGTGCATCTCAAACCTGGGCCATCTAACCCTGCAGTGACTCTAACAATTCTTTCAAAAAAAATCATGTGTGTCTGTTTGTCTATTGGTGGATCAACCATAAGACTAAGTATTGACTAAATTAAATAACACTTCATGCCTTATGTAATATATTTTGTTTTATTTTCTATATTTTGTTTCTAGTTATATTTTAGTGTTTGAAACATATTTTAGTTTTTCTCCGTGCATCTTTATTTTACATAATTACATAGACAGTTGGTTTATGCAATCTCTTGCATACATAATTTCTTGTCGATTCATATATACTACCAACTATTTCGAGGTCTATTTCTCATTAAATATTTTTTCATTATGTAACAATAAAAATTATACCGAATTATTCTTGCGGGATGGTATAGCTAAGTCTTTTAGTAGGATCGTCCAATATCTAAACTAGGCCTATCGTATAAATCCAAATCATGCCTAAGGTACATTTATATGATGTTTACCTGATTCCCACAAAAAATGTATCTTGTAAAAAATACAAAAGATAGAATAATCTAGATGAAGTAGCATTATAAGATTGAAAAAAAAATCACCACCGATTAAATGTGATAGATCATAAATGCCACCTCTTCCACGTGCAAGTTTCATGAGTGCAAACCCAAGCGACCTCTGGGGTCTACTCTTCTTTGTCGTCCTATAAGACCCAATTTACCAGGACAATTCAATCGCAAATGGACTCACTGGTTTAGAAAATTGGGCTCCCCCAAAGTGTAGTTATTCTCGTGTCTCAATATCCAAAACTAGGTTTGGACGGTGGACTGCGTTGAGCGAAGGGGCTGGCCCAATTGTAGACATTCCCCCTTTGCCGATGTGAGAATGAGATGGCGTGTCACATTCTATTCACTTGCCGCTACTCAACCCAAATTTTTGGTGTGATAACAAATTGGCTTGGGCCACTAGTAGGAAAAAGCTTTTCTATGGATCCCTATTCTGTGGCGCACGAAACAAGCCGTGCGCCACAAAACAAATTCTGTGGCGCATCTGTCACAGTGCGCCACAGAAATGTAACAATTCTGTGGCGCACTGCAAGCATGGTGCGCCACAGAATGTTCTGTGGCGCACCAATAGTGGTGCGCCATAGAAAGTGTGCGGGCCCCACACCCACCCACGGGTCAGCCACTTTTGGCCCATTCTGTGGCGCACGTGTCAGATGCGCCACAGAATATGCACATTCTGTGGCGCACCCTTGCCCATGCGCCACAGAATTAGCATATTATGTGGCGCACGTGTCAGATGCGCCACAGAATATGCACATTCTGTAGCGCACCCCTGCCCATGCGTCACAGAATTCCAACACTTAGGCATATTTCGCGTCCCCGCCAGTTACGTTTCTTTCTCTTCTTCTTCCTCGACCCACTCGTCGCCGTCGACCTCGAGCCGCCGCCGACGCCCCCGCCTCGGCCTCGCCCACCTCGCGCCCGTGCCGCCTCGGCCTCGCCCACCTCGCGCCCGTGCCACCGACGACCTCGCCCGCCCCAATTCGTCGCCGTCGACCTCGAGCCGCCGCCGACGCCCCCGCCTCGGCCTCGCCCACCTCGCGCCCGTGCCGCCTCGGCCTCGCCCACCTCGCGCCCGTGCCGCCTCGGCCTCGCCCACCTCGCGCCGTGCCACCGACGACCTCGCCGCCACCGCCTGGACACGGCGCACCGCCCTCGACACCGCCGCCGACCACCTCCTCTCCCTCCTAGCACCGAAGGTGACCCCTCCTCCTCCCCTGGTCTCCTCTCCCTCCTAGCACCGATGGTGTTTGTCAAAATGCCTACACTAAAATTCTTGTACGAATTTGATAATTTCAGTTGCTATTAGGTTAGTTGTTAGTTTAGGTTAGTTTGTTGCTTGCTTGCTTGTGCTTTAGGTTAGTTTAGGCTGTTAGGTTAGTTGTTAGTTTAGGTTAGTTAGTTGATAATTTTACTTGTTAGTTTAGGTTAGTTTAGTTGCTGTTAGGTGTGTTGCTGTTAGTTGCTGCTTGCTGTTAGGTTAGTGTTAGGTTAGTTGCTACTAGCTAGGTTAGTGCTTGCTAGTTGTTAGTTGCTACTAGCTAGGTTAGTGCTAAGTTTTTGCTAGTTGTTAGTGCTTGCTGTTAATTAGTTGCTGCTTGTTAGTTGATGTTAGTTGCTGCTGCTAGTGCTAGCTAGGTTAGTTTCTAGTTGTGTTGCTAGGTTAGTGCTGCTGCTGTTAGGTTAGTTTTACTTGTATTTTTGAAATGCATTTCATTTGTAAACTAATATATTGTTTTTCCGTATGCAGGAAGTTGGGAAGAAGCACCGCGTTCTTTCAGGTGAGATGTGGGATGTGGCGATGCCGGCCGGAGATGCCGGCCGGACATGTGGATTTTTTTTTTTGGAGATGTGGATGTGGCTCCGACCATCGTGTCGTGGAGTTGGGTGTTTGTGCTTGTGCTCCGACCATCGTGTCGTGGAGATGCCGGCCGGAGATGTGTTTTTTTTTGTGAAATATATGCAGGTACCCCGAGACCCTTGAGATTGCCGGAACGTCGATTAACTTCCGTTCCGGCAATTTCGGGTACTCCATATGTCCCTTTTTTAGCAAAGGTCATGCCGATTTTTTTCGTGAAATTTGGCATGACTTTGCTAAAAATAGGACATATGGTGTATTGTGCTTGTGCTCCGACCATCGTGTCGTGGAGATGCCGGCCGGAGATGCCGGCCAGAGATGTGTTTTTTTTGTTGGAAATGCTTGCAGGTACCCCGAGAGGCCCTTGAGATTGCCGGAACGTCGATTAACTTCCGTTCCGGCAAATTCGGGTACTCCATATGTCCCTTTTTTAGCAAAGGTCATGCCGAATTTTTTCGTGAAATTTGGCATGACTTTGCTAAAAATAGGACATATGGGGTATTGCGACTAATGCATGGGCCGGGGTATCTTAGTACTTAGTTAGGTGATTTTTTTTCTCTTATATTTGTTATACTAACTTTTTGCCTCTTTTTAATGCAGTTCAAACATGTCGGGCGACGCTTCTAAGCGCATGAGCGTCGAAGAGCAAGCAAGAGAACACAACAAGGACTTCTGGGAAAAACATATGGGGGATGCCGCGGCCACTAGTGGCCCCGAGGCTGAGCAGCAAGAGGTACGGGAGTCCGACCCCGAATACAACGAAGAAGGTGGTGAGGATGACACCTCAGGAGATGGTGGCGACCACACGGATGGCCCCACCACTGGCGATGACCGCACGGATGGTCCCACCGATGGCGGCGACCAAACGGAACCCGGCTGCAGCAACCCGGCCGCTCAGAACAAGAAGAAGCGGAGGCCAAGGACCAAACCGCGGAAAGTGCAGTCGGTGGACAATGTCACGGACGTGATCACGGAGGTCAGTTTAAGTGGCGCACCATTGATGCCTAAGAAAGTTGCACGAGGGTACAGCATGCAACTAGGGTGCATCCTCCGAGAAGGCGTGTCGATCAACACGACTGACCTCAGAAGCGACGATAATGCGGCTTTGGTCGAACACCTCCTCAGGAGGGTTCACAAACGATACACGTTCCCGAACCCGCTCCCCAAAAATGTGGATAATTACGCCATCACGAAGATGAGCACCGCCTTGAGCAGCTGGAAAAGCCGGGTGAAGGCGAAGATTCAGAAGAAAAAGAGCTGGGAGGATATTAGTATACAAGAGCCTCACATCACCTTAGAAGAGTTCGAGGAATTTAAGGAGTTTTTAAAATCTGAGGTGTGTGCAAAATGGACCAAGTGGGGGAAGGAAATGCGGGCGCTGAACTTAGGAAACCACCATTTGGGAAGCGGCGGTTACAAAGGGAAACAACCCACTTGGGAAAAGGAGGATAGGGAAATAGCACGTCGTAATCTGGAAAACCCATGGGATAAAATCTTAGACGAGCAGACCAGGAACTTTGTCCGGTCCCGCTACTATCTCGACTGGGCGACTGGGGAGTTCGTTACCAAGTACGACGATGTGAAGAAATTCCAGGAAAAGCTGGTAAGGGAATTTAAATACCACAGATATCTCAAAGTCCATTGCGTTGATCTCAAATTTCTAAGTGTGTTCACCTTTGTGTGCAGGAGGAAGAGTTGAAGGCTGAGGCTGAGGCCGGCCCGTCGTCCCAGGGTTCGAGGGAAGTGTGGGACACTACTTTCAACCGGGCGATGAACTCTTTCAGGGAAAGGGACAAGTCGGCGCCGCCGACATCAGCTGGCCGTGTGACGGGCTATGGTACGAGCATGAAGTTCACAGAGTACTACAGCTCGGACGGCGCCGGCGAGACGAAAAAGAGGAGGAGGACGTCCAAGCAGGATAAAGCCGAGGTTCAGCAGCTAAGGGCGGAGCTGGAGGAACTGAAGAAGAACACCGTGGATGCCGGCACGGTGGAAAAGCTAGTCCAAGATAGGCTCCAACAGATCCTTCCCCCGCAGTTAATGGAGGGGATAGCTGCCTGGGCTGCGGGAGGTCATCAGGGGTCGATACACGTGCCCA
Source organism: Poa pratensis (assembly GCA_947311845.1). NCBI lineage: Eukaryota > Viridiplantae > Streptophyta > Magnoliopsida > Poales > Poaceae > Poa > Poa pratensis. Next base: position 79,454,843 of record CAMZMU010000036.1, read on the forward strand.
GCTTCTCCGGCAGCAACTCCACCATGAACCAGCAGCACCGGTCGCCGGACGACATGGTGACCCCGCCGCCCATGGCCCCTTTGGTCACACCGGCGCTGCGTACGGTACCGGCACCCGAGAAGAATACTCCAGCCGCCGCCGGCACCGGCGCCCTTGTCTCGACGGAAGCCGAGCTGGACGCCGTCACCAAGGTAACTAATTAGTTAGTCCGCGTCGTCTTCTCTATAACTATGCCTGCTTCGATCGATGACTGCCATCTCATGCATGATTAATCACAAATGCATATGGTGCTTAATTTCACTCTAGGAAACGCCTTGCATACTCCTGCATAGGGTAGAGGCCGGCGGCGAGTTGAAGGAAGTTGCTTCGGGCCTTGTCCTACAAACAGGCAGCACACAAATGCACCACGCTCCAATGGACAAGGCTTTTATGAAGGTCAAGGTAGTCACGGTACCGAGGGCGTATTACAACATTGACCCCCCCGTTCAACCTCCGGGATCCGACAAACACTTGGTCCTTGGAAAGTGCTCCGAATGGATCACGCCATGGCCGAAGACCCAGATTCGTCTTGGGGGGGGGGGGTATTATTGATGAGGGCCCAAGACGCAACACCGGCGCCACCTCAAAGTTCCGGCGGGACGCCCCGATCCGTCCCACGAAGCCCCCGAGGAAGCCTGCAGCCGTCGCCACTACCACCAACCGCCAGAAGCAACTGTTGGTAGGCTCTGAACCACAACCTTTGCAATTAGGCTCTGAACCACAACCGGTGCAATTAGGCAACGCCTCTGCACCTCAACTTATTGATGGCAACGACGACGACGATGATGATCCTATGGACATCAATGCCTTCATCAACACTGGCGCCGAAGACCACGACGCATTCATGCCTCCTGTGGATCACGAACCACCCTTCCGTGCCCACGCCGATCAACCTGCTCGTCTCAATGCAGTCACGCAGCGCCTGGACTTCCAGGGTTTATCTCAAGAGACACCTCCAGCAGCCGGCGCTGCAGCTCAAGACAAACTGGCTACCGGCGTTTTCTCCCCTGGCACGATTGCGAAATCGGTTGCAGAGGGGCTTGTAGGGCAGCCACGGAGCAGTAAGCCCAGGAAGCCCCCCAACAAGATATCAAAGGGATCAAAGGGCGCCTCTGCGAGCCAGCCACCTCCTATGATTATCCAGGGTCGTGAAGACACCATACCACCCCGTCCGGACAAATCGGCGCACATGGTTCATGAAGCTGGAAAACCGATATTGCCTCCGGAGATGGTCCGCCTCGCAACTCCGCCAATGATCTCTTTGAACCAGTCTATCCTTATGCTAGAGGGCCTTCTTCTTAAAGACAGGGATCCAAATTACCCGGTGTGCACTGCCCAAGTGCCAATGGAAGATGGCGGGTTGGTAGTCGTCCGTGAAGACCCCGCGGATCTGTTCTTCATAGCATACGAGGACTTGTTCAATCTATTTCACCAGAAGCGGCTCAACTATAACTTGGTCCGCCTATACGCGCTCAATGAGGCAATGACTATCCACAGAGATAATATCCCGCACGTCGCGGTAGCGGATCCCTACTACATGCGTGACAGCCAGCTCGTGGAAGGATCAGTGACACGGACCAGGGCAGTTGAGTACCTCGAGAGGTTCATGCTGCAAAACCAGCAAAAGAATAGCCTTCTTGTGCCTTTCTTTCCCGAGTAAGTACACATCCGCTCGCCACCGTCTTGTGCCTTTCTGAGTTCAATGCCTGTTTCTGATCATCATCATTTAAATTGTGTTGAGCAGGGACAAGTACTGCGTCCTCATCATCCTAAACCCGAGCTATTCCTATGCCACTTATTTTGACTCAGGTAGTAGTACTAAGAAACGCTATGCCAACATAATTGCTGTCCTCAATCAAGCTCTTCAGGGCTACGCCCAAAAGGGAGGCGTCTTCGACAAGAAAGCGAGCATTTTTGTCAATCCTCAAAACAAGTTGCACCATTTCAAGCATGTCACCCAGTTCTCTTGCCTCAAGGAGCAGCCGGGCAGCGTGATGGATGCCTTCTACGCCCTCCGTCATATTAACATGTTAATCCGAGATGCAGCACAATTGATTTTGCCATCTGCTTTGCAAACATGGGTCGAATATGACAAAGGCCACTCCGATAAGGATCTTAGAAAAGACTTCCAACGCATCAAGACCAGGTTATCGGAAGTCATCCTCGAAGATGTCATCAAAGTAGGGGGGACCTTCAATTGCCGCCGAGGTATCTAGGATGTATTATAAAAGAAAGCCTTACACATGCATACATACATACTCTATTTATCCACTTAGATGAATAAATCATGCATGCATACTCTATTGATATTATTAACCAATATATATATCTACCTCCATCTACAGGGTTGCATCAGAGGGAAATCGAAGAACGCCTAGAGTTGCAGAAGGACGACAGGGCGTGGATGACGAAAGACGCGTGCAAACCGTTCCCGGCGCCGCTCCCGAAGAAGAAGGCTAAATGAGATCGTCGTGCTCCCGCTCTTGCTCACCATCAACACGCCGAGATGTGTAATCTATTTGATCCTAGTGTAGGCGGTGAACACTTCATTTGTAACGTGTGCAACGATCGATGAACTTTTGTATATATCTCAACACTTGTGTAAAACTTCCGCACTTTTGTATCAACTTGCGATGACATTAGTAATGTGTTTGTTTTTATATACCTGTGAAAATATATCTCTGTTTCTGTTATATCTGTGTAAATATGAAATATACATGTATTCTGGTATTATACGGGTATTTGTATTCTGGTATTGTACGGTACAATACTGCATAGGAATTCTGTGGCGCATCCAAAATATTTCTGTGGCGCACCCTATTCTGTGGCGCACTCTTAGGGGGTGCGCCACAGATAGTTATTCTGTGGCGCACTAGGTGGGATGCGCCACACAATTCTGTGGCGCACGGAGTGGTGCGCCACAGAATTTACAATTTAGTGGCGAGTATTCTGTGGCGCACCCCCATGCGCCACAGAATAGCTTTAGGGGTGCGCCACAGAATGGCTTTTTCCTACTAGCGCTACACGACTTCAATCCTATGGATTGATATGCCTTTGATGATGTAAAGTCTTAATGGGATCATCTTGTCCATGCTCACCATGGGAGGCGGAAAGCCGTGCCACACTTGTGTTGCTCGTCTCTTGAAAATTTTGGAACGAATGGAGGTATTTAAGAACGTGAGCACCATGGCCACCATCGTGTTTGCTCGCGTCATGATGGAAATTCAAACTTGGACTTTCACGGGAATAAAACATTTGGGTCAATTTATATCAGGAGAGTATGATTTTGATGTAAGATTAAAACATTGTACTCTAACTCCTTGTTCAATGAATTAGGCCAAATCGTTTTGCCTTTCTTTAAATTAAATAAATTGAAAGAACGAAAAAACGAGACTATGAGATCTTTTACTTTTGACGATGGACTCCTATCCATCGCATATAGTGCATGTACCGGTAGCAGATAGAGGGATTGTCGATCTACATGTAGCCGCTACATATATGTGTAGATGCGCTTTCCTCTCCCATGATCGATCGAACGGCACAATGTGGGTTTCCAAAGAGGCAGCTGCCTCTCATCCCAATTTGGTCACGCAACGTGCTGCTGAGCGAGACAACGTAATAAGCTCCAGAGGATGTAGAAAGTGCAGTGAGACGTTTAGCACAAAGACTAGCCAGCGCAGGCCGCAGGGCACACATGTTTACAAATTACACTATAGCAATGTAATGTGTACACAACATAGCAAAGGAAGAGTCAAGAACACAATATTGACGCAAAAAAGTAAATATGTATGCAAACCAAACAAACTTCTGACTTGTCGCCATATGGTTGAGGATCGAAAATCCTATGTGCCCGCATTGCAATAAAAGAGGCCTTTTCACATAAGAAAATACAACTTTACAAAGCAACCGTGTATATCTCAAAATTTGTTCTCAACACACAATTCATATGATAACCAAAAAAAGAATAACCCATTGAGGAAGACAAAAAGCCAAAATGGCATTACAAATGAAACTTCCAGAGCAACTGGTCATCGGTGATCCATGACCAGAGCCGGTAAAATAGGAGAAGCCCCATACATATATTCCCATAGATGTTTAAAAGAACGTGAAAGACTGTATGATCATCATCGACCGAGGAGACGTCGAAGGCATGGATCGGCCAGCAGACTACATGCCTTGTTCAACAAGGTAGTCGCCAAGCCTCTCCACCACCATGTTGCACTGCCCAGGGGTCATGGGCTCGTCGTAGATGCCGACGACCAGCGCCTGCCCGGTCTTTTTGATGGTCGGTCAATGATTTGTTCATATACAAGAATCATTTTTAGAATGAGTCAACTCTATTTTTGACCGGAAAGGGTGGGGTGCGCATAATATAGCTAATAAAATACTTACAATTATGTTTTTAGTTACATAATTAACGATCAGAGCCACAAATATGATAAGTCAACTCAAGTCGGTCTTCATGCAGCTACCACTCTCTCCTGCTATATTCCCTCTTCTCGTATCCTTTCAGCATGCAGCCACCAACTCTCTCAGGTGTATTGTCAGCTCGATTGTACTGTTGCGGTTGTCCTGGGTTGTTGACATGGTCAACACACTCATTGTGCCACATGTCGTCTCTTCCTACTCTGGCATGATTGGTATGTCATCGTATTCATGATGAGAAATACATGAAGAGAAAAAACTTCAAAGAGAGATGGACGAAGGTTGAGAGGGTTGTGTAGGCGGATAAAGAGAACACCGTAACCAACAAAAAGGAGAATGCACACGCCCCATGGTGCATATGTCATGTGTTCTACCGACATAATGTCGGTTCTTAGTACTAGAGTTATATTTTTTTCAGTGGAGATTTTTTGATCCCGAGCACAAGTGCACCATTCTATTTGAAAATTTGGAAAATCATATTTATAAGTTTCAAAAAATTCTGAAAAAAAATCTACGTGTAGCCAATGATATATCTTACTAACGTGCAAAATATCAAGTTAAAAACTTTGTATTTTGAGCTACACAAAAATGACAAATGTGTAAATCTGAGAATGTATATTTTCAAATCTGTAAGTTTCGTCTGATTTGTTATTTTTTGTGTAGCCCAAAATATAACGTATCTTGAATTGAAAATTTACACGTTTGTGTGATACACCATTGGCTACATCCCTATATTTTTCTAAATTTTTTGAAACTCACAAAATATGGTGATGCACTGGTGCTCAGGATCACAACCACTTTCCGATATTTTTTACCTTACATATATGTGCACTGGGTCATTAAGTGATTGTAGGCTAGGATATTATGGTGTTTGGATGTCATAACAGGTGAGGGGGAGGGACGGGTGCGGCCAAATACCATTTAGTGTTGTTGATCTGTTCCTCCTTATAGCACCACTCTAGTAGGACGTCGAGAATTAATCAATGAACAAGTTGGCTGATAGAGGAGCAGAAGTAGGTGACATGCATGGTGTATCTTAGATGAGTGTTTGTATCTGGGGAAAATAAATCACACAAAGCTTTTCCATTTTATTTATTTAGTCCTTCTCGCTATTTTCAAACCATGAAATGGCATACTATAAATTTGTCTTGTTAATTATTGTTCCTTTAATGGTTCAAACGTTGTGTATACATGGGTAGCAAGTTGAGTTAGCAAAACATAGAGAGTAAACATATAAGGTAGCCAGTAAAGAAACTTTTGAATTCAATGTTTAAAATACCGCATGTCATTTTTGTTAGACTTGAACTTGTTTTCATGTGTTTGTAGTTTTTTGGTTTTTAGACATACATGTGGTGTGTATTTTGTGGCACAGTCATGAGTCGTAATATGACATGTGTGCATCTTGAATCCGTGCGGTTTGAACTCATTGTGGTACCCCTATAATTAGTTGGAAGGCTGCATATATTTAATTATCTTTTAGTGGATCAATCATAAGACTAAGTATTGACTAAATTAAATAGCATTTCATGTCTTATACAATATATTTTGTTTCTAGTTATATTTTAGTGTTTTAACTTTTTTTGGTTTTTCTGTCCCCGTTCTTAGTGTACATAATTATGTAGAAAATTGAGTTTTGGAGTAATACACGCAGTCTAAGAGTGTTTAAGGTACTCAATGAGGTTTGTGCAATCTCTTGCATACATGTGTTGGTTGTAGAGAAAAATACAGTACGAAGTCAAAGAGTGTTTAAGGTACTCAATGAGGTTCGTGTTTTTGGTAAATGCGAGCAATTGCACCAAAAACGGCGATTGCAGTCTAAGAGTGTTTAAGGTACTCAATGAGGTTCGTGTTTTTGGTAAATGCGAGCAATTGCACCAAAAACGGGGGGCATGTGTTCATGGTCTAATTTGGCTAGCAGTTTTCAGGATGAGCCAAATTAATTTATTTACTGATTTAGCTAATCATTTGATTACATTGCTCAAAGTGTTGCTACAGGTATTTTGCGTGAACTGCTCCTATCACAATTCCTGACTAGATTCTGAAATACGTCGAGCTACCACGCTGCTGCTTAGGAGAATTCCTAACCGGCCTAAGATATACAGGCTGAAGTTCCAGGCTATCACACAAGGAGACGTGCAGCAAGGAAAATCAAATATGCATGATGATGCACGAGTAGTATGAGATCTTCATTAGATGGTATGATTAGCACCGTGGCCGGATATTTTATTACTTTCCTTGTGGGCCAAAAGTATTTGTACGTGACATGGGATATGGAGCTGCTACAGATCATAACCGAATCAATGAGGGCATATCCTATTCGGTTCAGGTTTAGACTCCTTTTCCTATACGCCAAGTCCAGCGTGCCTCTATATAAATGTATAGGCCACAGCCGATTGAAACCCCCAATCGCTATTCAACAATAATACATCTACTTTTTACGTATCTTTATTTTTCTTATCGTTCTTCTACCACCGAGCCCTAGCAGCCCTAGGGTTTGGCGATCTTTGCCGTTTTGCGCTGAAAAACGGTCGTCTCTCCTCCACGAAAGCGAGGGGATCTTTGTTGCTTTGCTCGGAAAGCAATCGTCCGTCGTCACGAAAGTACGACAGTATCGTGGTGTCGCGCGGCAATTTTGCGTGGCAACACAATTGGCGACTCCGCTGGGGACGAAGAACAAGGACACATACGATGACAACCGACCTCAAGAACAGGAGCGACATCGACCCGGACAACGCCATCGCCGTTATACTCGATGATCTGTCGGAAGATGATCGGCGCGAGGTTGAACGGGAGGTTGAAGAATATATGGCTGAACAACTAAAACTGAGGTTGGCTGAATACCAGAAGACAAGGAACCGCGTCGTCAAGAAGGTAGTTGTGCCGAGTCCCTCCGATCTGCTCGGCGCTGAGGTAAAAAAGCCAACCGAAAATATTACTCATCTCATTGATGTGTCCGTAGCTAGTAAACATGATTCCGACATAACAGACATGTCACGCACGCTTAGAGCTGTAGCAAGTAAGTTTGAAAATTTTAAGGAGCAACTTGAAGCTAGTATACCTCGTAATGTTAGCTCGGCATTGATACAAATTAGCGATGAAAAATCTGGTATAAAGCCGATGCTTCCGGCCGAAAGCAGTAGATCAATTAATTTTCATAATCAAACTACTGGCGCTTCGGCTAATCTAGTACATCAGCCTGACGTTGCTTTAAACAGCGGTCAAATTGGCCTGAACCATGCTGGTTCGGTTGACAATTTTATTTCCGTAGTGCTCCAAAGCAACGATGAATATTCAGAGAAAAAGCCGACGCATCCGGCTAGTAGCAAATTTAATTATGTACATACGTACACACATATATCCGATGCATCACATCATGGTGCCCAGCCTCAGGTCCCTTTACATGATTATCAAAGTGGCCGAAATTATATGAGCAGTTCGGCTAATCTTGAAAATAATATAGCTCCTCATGTGCGTTCATTATTGCTCCAAAATAACCATGCATATTATGAAAAAAGCCTGATGTCTCCGGAAAGTAGCACGTTATTTAATTTTTCTAACCATAGCTACACACCAGGAACATCAGCAAGTACTGCACAACAGATGTACGTTCCTTTAAATATTAATCAAGGTGGCCGGAAGTATGCTAGCACTTCGGCCAATACTTTTGTTTATACTGCTGCTCATCCTACTATTTTAACTTCGGTTGCACCAAATTATCACAGCAATAACCGAAGTGCAATATTTAATTCTAATGTTGCACAACAGCCTCACGTATTTTTAAGTGACGATCAAAGTGATGCAGGTGGCTGGAATTATGTGAGCAGTCCGGCTAATAATTATATGGCTAGCGTAGCTGCTCCTACTATATCAACTTTGGTGCCACAAAATTATTACAGCGATAACCGAAGTGGAGCCTTTAATTCTATTTTGCAGCAAGTTAGTTATCAGACGGTAGCATACAATACGCCGCTGCTGCCGCGTGTCGGTACCGGGGTTCCGTACGAGCCGGTACCCTATTCATATGTTAGTGGATCTCCGTTGCAAACATCACATGCTCCAATTTCATTGCCGGAGATTTCACCGCGTGCTTGCGTTTCATCTATTCCACAAACAAGTTCTCTACAACCCAATGAAAGTTTTAAGGATAAGCTTGCTAGTATATTTAGAGAATTTGGTTTAGAGACTGAGGGTAGAGCACGTTCATATCAAAATCCATACCCTGATTATTTTGACTCCACGCAAAAAAAACCGTGCTAAGGAAGTTAAACAATATAGCCGGTTTGCAGATAACAGGGAAAAAGAAAAGGATAACCAGGCGGTTAATGCTTTAGAATATGATGATTCGGCTAGTGAGGATGATGCTAACATAGGCGTAGCCGAGTGGGTTCAATCGCCGAAGTCAAAACCTTTTGCATGTCCTGCTTTGAAACCTACACCTGCTAAAAGAGAGGAAATAAAATATACTTTTGACGTTAGCAAGTGTGATAAGATTTTTGATATTTTACTGCAAGGAAAATTAATTAGGTTGAGAGAGGGTCATGTTATTCCATCTTCAGGAGAATTGGATAAAAGAGTTTATTGTAAATATCACAATTCGTATTCTCACTCTACAAATGACTGCAATGTGTTTCGAAGACAGGTGCAATCGGCCATTAATGATGGACGATTGACATTTGAAGAGAGTATTAAGATGAAAATCGATGATGATCCTTTTCCTATCAACACGATCGAGTTTGAAAAAAAGAAAGTGCTTATTCGGTCGGATCAGGCCGAATCTACCAAAGGGAAAAATGTCATTGTTGATGATAGTGCTGCACCGAGGATGATCAAACCAAAAAATTCAGAAGTGGAGGCGGGGAAAGTCAATGAAAAAAAAGAGACAAGCTCCACAAATAAAGCCGACAGTTAGCATGTTGTTGGAAAAATATACTTCACGCAAGACCAGCAATGTGTTTAATCGGTTTGGAAGTGTTAGGCGTCCTAGGTTTCCTTATGAACATGGTGGTCATGAGCGATGGAGAAGAAATTCGTATGATCAGCAGCCGTACTATCCAATGAAGTCGGCTTATTGGGGCTACACATCTCCTCTATATCCACAATTTACTCCGTGTGGTTTTAATCTTCGGGCGCAATATTCTACAAGGCCAACATATTATTTTCAACCGAAGTGGACTCAATCAGGGCTTATGTACAGAGGACCGACGCATGAGAAAAGAGCTCGGTCTAATCGGAAAGTTCGACCATGTAATGCAACTGTTATTCAAGGGAACCGATCATTGGTACGCAATGCAGATTACAAGAATTTGAAGGGTGGACGCAAGCTCAATTGGGTGCCGGTGAGGCATGCTGAAGCTAATCTTGTAAAAAGTTCAGATGATTCGGATGATTCTCATGCTCTGGAATTGGGGAAAGGCCAATCAGCTAAAGGTGTAGAAAATAGTACAGAGTCAACATGCGTTGAAACCATAAGGAGTGGATCAGTGCAGAAGAAAGATGCTGGTACAAAAGATAAAGGTATGGGTAATACCATTGCTGCATCTTCTACTATTACTAGTATGAAATTTGGTTCAGCTAGCACACGTACCAGTTCCGTCATGAGAAACAGTGGCCCAGCAGTATCAATGAGTATGTCTCCAAATGGATTTGGCACGTTTAGCCAACAGGGGAGCCCAAGCAGTAGAGGAAGCGAGAAAGTTACAGCTCGAGGAAACCGATCGGCGGCTCACAATGTGGATGGCATAGTTCATATTAGTGGTCTGAGATTTAAGTGGGTGCCGATCAATCATGAAATTTGTGCAGAAGTACGTGATAGAGCTGAGCGTGATTGCATCGACAATAGTACACCAAAAGATAATGATTTACAAGCTGGTTTAGAGCCTATTGTGCACACACGTTTAGAGAAGATGGTTGTACCTACTAGTACTAGTGAGTCAGCCGATGCATCTACTGATCAACATGCGGGTAGCAACAGAATATTTGAGATTGGTAGTACATCTGATCAGCAGAGAGTTACTTCGGCCAAGGACAGAATATTTATCCCAAGAACAACAGCACGACGCTACAGGCCGAGAGACTCGGGGGGCAGCAAAATTAAATCAGTTGCTTCAGGAACCAGACCAGGACCTCGCTGGTGCCCAACGGGACTAACAAACACTCAGAAACGACGAGTACAACGGCTGCGGGCATTGGAGATCAAGGAAAAAATAGCTGAGAAAAAACGCAATGAATTAGTCAATCAAGAAAGACCAATGATTCCTAGAAAAATTTGGAGGAAGAAGCGCATTGCGTTGGAGGAGAATAAATCCACAGATGACACGATGCATGATGAAAACTCACAAAATGGTGCAGATATACCTAATGGTATGGATGTTAATATGGTCTTGGTGTTACCCGCTGGATTTTGCATGCCGGAGGCTGAAGTTGGAGAAAAGCAAGGGGAGAAGTTGTCCAAAACTCTCAATGGAAAATGTTTGAAAGAGTACTATCCTAGCATGTACGAGGCTGCTTGATGGTGCTATGGCCGATATATTATTCAAAATATCGTCCTAAGAATATTTGGCCGATGTGTTGTTTGGACATCGCCCTAAGAAACTAATGAGCTGATGAAGTGATCAATATATCATCCTAAGGTATTGCTACAGTGTTTTTGGTAAATGCGAGCAATTGCACCAAAAACGGGGGGCATGTGTTCATGGTCTAATTTGGCTAGCAGTTTTCAGGATGAGCCAAATTAATTTATTTACTGATTTAGCTAATCATTTGATTACATTGCTCAAAGTGTTGCTACAGGTATTTTGCGTGAACTGCTCCTATCACAATTCCTGACCAGATTCTGAAATACGTCGAGCTACCACGCTGCTGCTTAGGAGAATTCCTAACCGGCCTAAGATATACAGGCTGAAGTTCCAGGCTATCACACAAGGAGACGTGCAGCAAGGAAAATCAAATATGCATGATGATGCACGAGTAGTATGAGATCTTCATTAGATGGTATGATTAGCACCGTGGCCGGATATTTTATTACTTTCCTTGTGGGCCAAAAGTATTTGTACGTGACATGGGATATGGAGCTGCTACAGATCATAACCGAATCAACGAGGGCATATCCTATTCGGTTCAGGTTTAGACTCCTTTTCCTATACGCCAAGTCCAGCGTGCCTCTATATAAATGTATAGGCCACGGCCGATTGAAACCCCCAATCGCTATTCAACAATAATACATCTACTTTTTACGTATCTTTATTTTTCTTATCGTTCTTCTACCACCGAGCCCTAGCAGCCCTAGGGTTTGGCGATCTTTGCCGTTTTGCGCTGAAAAACGGTCGTCTCTCCTCCACGAAAGCGAGGGGATCTTTGTTGCTTTGCTCGGAAAGCAATCGTCCGTCGTCACGAAAGTACGACAGTATCGTGGTGTCGCGCGGCAATTTTGCGTGGCAACACCTTGTATATCACAAAATTTGTTCTCAACACACAATTTATATGATAACCAAAAAAAATAACCCATTGAAGAAGATGGAAAGCCAAATGGCATTACAAATGAAACTGGCCATCTGTGATCCATGCATGACCAGAGCCGGTAAAGCAGGAGAAGCCCCATGTATATATTCCCATAGATAGATGTTTAAAAGAATGTGAAAAACTGTATGATCATCTTCGATCGTCGAGACGTTGAAGCCATGCATCAGTCGGCCAGACTACATGCCTTGCTCAACGAGGTAGTCGCCAAGCCTCTCCACCACCATGTTGCACTGCCCAGGAGTCATGGGCTCGTCGTAGATGCCGACGACCAGCGCCTGCCCTGTCTTCTTTATGGTGATGCCGCCTGCTCCCTACAGACCGAATTAACGGCAGAGCACAAGGAAGATGATCGATCAACAGGAGCATATGTAAATATGTAATTTAGATTGTGGATGGCAGTCACGTACCTTCTTGCCACGGATGACAGCGCCGGGTTCACCCTGGATGACCATGTACTTGGCAGCTGCGACGAACATGCCGGTGGGTGCGAGGTGCCCCGGCTCGTCGAAATCCTTCATGATGCCGGTTATCTCCTCAGGCTTGAACTGCAGAACCACACGGATTAACCAGCACCGTGAGACATGAACGCGAAGATACAAGAATAGTGAGAATGCGGCAAGGCGGCGATCGATGACCTGGGGGAAGGCGGCGCTCTGAGCCCAGACGGTGCCGTCGTGGCCGAGGATGGCCGCGGAGGTGAGGTGGTGGCCCTCGATCTCGCACATCAAGTGCTCGTCCACGTACGTCTGCCACGACATCTTCGGTCCTGCGAGTTTGCTTCCCGGAACGGCGAGGAGAGATGAGAGATGGTACTGCTCAGAAGGGATGGATCGAAAGTCTCGAGTTCAAGCTTTGGATTTAATGGTGGAGGCCATATATAGAGAGGGGAGGAAAACGGGAGACCGGATCCCCGCGCGTTGTCCCAGCCACCCGTTCCCCTCTTCGCGCGCTTACACCTCGCCGTCTTTCAAGGCGATCGATGCTGTGATTGGTCAGAGCACATCGCTGGAGATATTGCGGGCATGCATATTCGGCCCTGCCACTCCAAATTGAGACGTCAAATTGAGAACGAGTGTTCTTGTACCTTCGAGCATGCATGCATGAATCATGTATGTACAGACGCCACTTTTAGGTTCAATGCCGTGCATCCTAAAATGGTCAGGAGAGAGCTAGTACTACTTCCTCCGTTCACAATTACCCTTTGCATTCTCGGTTTAGTCAAAATTAGAATTTGTAAAGTTTAACCAAGTATATATCGGAAAAATTATCAACACATATAATATAAATCTAATTTTAGAATCATTATAAAATATATTTTAATATTTTATGTATTTGTTATAATAGATGTTGATATATTTATATATATTTCATCAAAAATTTAAAAGTTTGATTTAGACACAACTCAGAATGCGAAGCTAAAAACAGAGGGAGTAGTATCATGTTTAAACAAAGATGCCTCATTTGAGTGCAATGCCGTGCAATTAATTGAAAAATACACCCACAAAGCATCTGCATCGATTTCGGAGATGAAATTTGGCTACCGCCTGCGCTAATCTGGGGATGGTATGGTCATCCCGTGGGTTGTGTATGATATTGTGGGATATAACTAAATAACAGCTTTTGTGGGCTCTATGGTTAAGATTTAGGCTACCCATATTCAGTGGTGGAGCCCGGAATTGAGATCGACGAGGGGAGCGAACACATAAGGTCTAAATTTTTTAAGTCATGAAAGCGGGTCTATTAAACAAAATAAAGGTTCCACATCATTACTCATGAAGTATTGTTGATTGATCTGTGCGGTTGAAACAAACCGAGTCAAAACAGAAATTAGATCTGAGATAAACGTGAGGCCGACGAACCACCGTTCGGAAACTCACCGTAGGCAAACAAAACTCCTTGATCGGGAGGGGAGGGGGAAATTGGTTTGTAGCCCCCGTTGAATGCCCATATAAAATAGGGGGACCACCAACGGTTTGCTACTACCTGTTAGCGCTAAGCCACGCTGCTCCCTAGCACCCCCACGTTCTGCACCGATCGCACATTGCACACCAGCAACGGGGAGGATGGAACCTCACTGTGTCGTGCTAGACAGTGCCGGTGAAGGCCGGAGGGCCACCACGTGATCAAGCAATCTTCACCGAATCTGCTTCCACTACTACGACTACATCAACCATGAACCTCGCCTGCACCGAGCGGACGACGATGGTTGTGAGTTATGTACTCTGTAATGCATCGATTCCTTCTCCCATAGATCCAATTATGTGTTTTAGATGCCTGTCATACATGATCTTGAAATTTTGTGGTCCTATTAGTTCTAACAAGTATAACTACGAAAAACATAAAAATAACACGAAAACATCTTACACAGTACTAACATAGACTCCTGAAACTTGGATTGCACAACAGACAGTCACCAGATGATCTCAATATTTCAAGAGATCGATGGCTACAAGCCTATAAGACGTGAAAAAATTATGAGTATAAATATTAACACATTTTTGTGCAGTAGTTTTAGATTTGCATATGATAGTATCATACCATTAAGTAGAGAAGAAGTGTCTTATGCAAAGGGAGGGGGCACTGGAAGAGGGTTTGCAAGAGGTACCTAGTAGAGAAGAAGTCTGAAAGTCTAGCTCGGATATATGTGATATAAATGTTAGTGATGTTTTCCTTGCTAATCCTAAATGAATTCTTGGGTATATGATACCAGATTGATTACTCATATTTTCAAATTAATGTAGGAACAATGAAAACCTCAGAAAATGACAAAGGATTAGATGACGATGCGCATCGGGAACAGATCGAGTGATAATTATGCTCGAATTTGACGACCCGCCTCTACATCTACCATCGGAATTTATTTTAGAGCTTAGTAATTGTTCCTATGTTCCTGTCTTAAGAAAAATATTATTATTAGATCTTTTTGTTGCAAGACGATTATACGTTTAAGGTAGAGATAATGTTTGTTCGATTTATATGTCTATATCTTTTATAGCCATGCTCCTATTGTGAAGGGTTGTTTATTATGAACTTGATGGTGATACACACATGCATATCACTGACACTAAACATCGCAAGACAAATGATTTGAGTTTCACTTATTTGTGGCACTGTTTTTTTTAGCTCATATTAGCGAGGATCGCATGAAGAAGCTCAATAGTGCTGGACTTTTGGATTCTTTTGGTTATGAATATTTCACACTTACAAGTCTTGTCTAATGGAAAAATGACTAAAACATCGTTCGCAGGTTGAATAGGCGACTGACTTATTGGAAATCATACATATGAATGTGTCTGGACCAATGAGTATAGCTGCACACGGTGAATTTTCTCTATTTTATTGCCTTCACACATGGTTTGAATATATATACGATTACACCATGGTGAGTTACGAGTTTAACAAACATCTAAATAGTTGTAACTCCACAGAGGAATGAGGTGTCTGAGAGACGTAATCAAATCTTGTTAGACATGGTGAGATAGATCAATGATGTCTTTTACTAAATTGTCATCGTCTTATTCACATCATACTTTAGAGACTGGCACTTTTACACTGAATATAACTAAAACAAAGGCAGAGAATCTAACTGATCATCGGTGATCCGTGACCAGAGCCAGAAAAAGAGGAGAATCCCCATATAATTCCCATAGATGTTCAAAAGAACGTGAAAAACTATATGATCATCATCGATCGTGGAGACGTCAAAGCCATGTTCGGCCAGACTACATGCCTTGCTCAACGAGGTAGTCGCCAAGCCTCTCCACCACCATGTTGCACTGCCCAGGGGTCATGGGTTCGTCGTAGATGCCGACGACCAGCGCCTGCCCGGTCTTCTTTATGGTGATGCCTCCTGCTCCCTGCAGACCGAATTAACGGTAGAGTAACACAAGGAAGATCAGGATGGATCAACAGGAGCATGTAATTAGACAACTCGAGAGATTGCAAACATGGTCGCATGTGCATGTCACTCACGCACCTTCTTGCCACGGATGACAGCGCCGGGTTCACCCTGGATGACCATGTACTTGGCAGCTGCGACGAACATGCCGGTGGGGGCGAGGTGCCCGGGCTCGTCGAAATCCTTCATGATGCCGGTTATCTCCTCAGGCTTGAACTGCAGAACCACACGGATTAACCAACCCTGTCACACATGAACGCGAAGATACAAGAATATGCGAGAATGTGGCAAGGCGGCGATCGATGACCTGGGGGAAGGCGGCGCTCTGGGCCCAGACGGTGCCGTCGTGGCCGAGGATGGCCGCGGAGGTGAGGTGGTGGCCCTCGATCTCGCACATCAGGTGCTCGTCCACGTACGTCTGCCACGACATCTTCGGTCCTGCGAGTTTGCTTCCGGAACGTCGAGGAGGGATGAGAGGGTGCTGCTCGGGGTGGATTGTCGAAAGTGTCGAGTTCAAGCTTTGGATTTCATGGTGGAAGCCATAAATAGAGAGGAGAGGGAGACGGAAGACCGGATCCCCGCGTCGTTGCAGCCACCCGTTCCCTTCTTCGCGCCCTTACACCTCGCCGTATTTTTTGATCGGTCAGAGGCTCAGAGCAAATCGCTCGATGTTGCTGGCATATTCGGCCCTCCCGCTCCAAAATGAGGGCTCATCTACCATGGTCTGCATGCACGCATGGCCTCTGAAAAAGTCTCAAATTTTTTTCCTGAAGTCAAACAATGTAAACTTTAACGAGGTTTATTAAAGCAATATCAGATTATAGTATTCTATACATATACTATAAAGATATATTTTATCTAATAAGATTGATTTGTCATTGTATTGTAAAAAGTTATAGTTTTTTTTAAGTTTGGTCAAACTTCACATGTTTAGAGTTTTGACAAAATTTATACGACTTCTTTTATAAAATGGAGGTAGTATCATGTATGTTACGTATAGACGCGACATTTAGGTGCAATGCCGGGAAAAATTAATTAACAACGCAACCACATAGCATCTGCATGCTGCCACTTTGGAGGCGAAATTTGGCTCCGACGCTTGAGCAAAACAATTATCGACGTTGGTGAAATCCACTTTGGCACCCAGGTTGCTACGCAGCCGGTATTTAATAAAACACATTTCAAAATAACAAAAAATTCCGAAATAAAATTCCGCGGATATATCTTCACATTTTGTGTGTTCATTAAATCGTTCGCGAAAAATCGATATTTTGTTCCGAAGATATATGGTCCAGTAGTTGTAGATTTGTGGGTGATTATGTGGGCGCGCTGTAACGAAAGACCAGGTTTTGTGGCTCTATGATTGTGATATCTTGCTCTCTAGTCAGCCTAGTTGCGGCCATTTCATGCTTCTGGGTCATCATATGATGTATTTCCATTTTTCTTAACTCTATCCAGTTCCTGGGAGCACTTATACATTCTCGCCCCTTGCCTAAAGAGACGAGTTAATGAGTCGTATTTTCATTGCCCGCTAACTCCTGATTTTTCTTATTTTTTGCCTTTTGAAAATATTTTCTTTTAATTTCAAAACGTACCATGTTTATATTTAATTTTTAAATCAGTGTAATAATTCAATAAAATATATTTATTTATTTTAGAAAACGTTGAACATATTTTTAAATCTCATAGAAGTATTTTGATCTTTGAGTACATTTTTTAAACCTGTGAACATTTTTATCAACCCCATAAACATAATTTTGTCCGGTGAACATTTTCTCCATGTGAAATTTTTTTAGACCTTGACAATTTTTTTAAGGAATGAAGATTTTTTGAAAAAAAATAGAAGCAAAAAAAAAAGAATAATAATTAGAAAATAAATGATCATGGAAAATTTGAAAAGAAAACACAAAAATAATAAATAAATAAAATATAAAATATAAATAAGAAATAACAAGGGAAAAGAAGAAAGAAAACAGAAAAAACAGAAGGAAAAAACAAAATACGTACGTCATTTGGGCCTGGCGGGTGGCCCATTTGCGTTATTCTTCAGGCGGCACGAGTCGCCCGATCTGCTACGGGCTGCATATAGTAATTGTGCAGATTCCCGGCCTACTTAGAATTTGATCAAATTTCGATATTCCATCCGAAAGCCCGTAGTTATCCCAGCAGAAGTGGAAATTAGTTTTTACTCACGAGCTTCAGTGATCCCTCTATTGTTAAAAATTGAAAAAATATTTTTAAAGGTTTCAAACAAAGCTGAAAAAAATCATGCATGTTCTCAGGATCTGTACTACAAGTGTGCAAATTTCAATGAAAAATCTTTATATTATAGTCTACACAAAATAAAAAAAAATAGAGTTTCGAAATTATACATTGTTAACAAAATATTTATGTGTAGGTCGGAATACAAAGTATTTCGCATCGTGATTTTGCACGTATATAGGATACCTCATCAGGAACATACATGATCTTTTTTTTAGATTTTTTGAAACTTTTAATAAAAAATTATTTTTTCTAAAAAGAGCTCAGTGTATGAAATCTGTACTCCGCCAGTGGTTTTTGCTCCTGAATTTCAGTGATCCCTCTATTTTAAAAAAAAATCAAAAATTATATTGGCTTTGGCCAGACCGGCAGATACGCGAGAAAGTGAAACCACAGTGGTCTCTCAATCCTGATCAATCGAGTCCGATAATTGGCCACTCAAAACCAACTGAAAGCGGGAGCAGCGATCGATCGGCACCACCATTGACCAACTTGCGCCTAGCCTGCCATACGGCCAACCGCCAACCTAGTCTGGACCAAAACATTACCATGACTTGTGTATCTTCGGCAGGGTGTACTGCATACAGTCGACCTAAAGATCTCGTGACATTTGCTCCCAGTGGCGGAGCTTAGTTGATGTCAGGGGGGGCCACCGCCCCCCCCCCCCCCCCCAGCTTTTGGAAATTCATTAAGATTTTTTTTTGAGAGCTGAGATTAGATAGATTTGTGTGTTTTGGCCTCCCTAGGAACTCATATATCACATTTTGCCCCCCCTCCCCCCAGCAGACTCTGGCAAGCTCCGCCACTGTTTGCTCCTGCAAGTTACCAGCAAAATGCACCCGAGCTGAAGGTTGAAGAGGGACAGAAAACGTCCAAACGTGAAGCGTTGTGTGTCCGTCAGTCTGTCATATGCCTGGTGCTTGCTATCTGATCCGGCCAGAGAAACTGTCTAGTATTTTCTTTCGTCCCTTTTTCGCCGAGCCTGCGACGTCGAATTCGGCCCACAGGATATGGATATGGATATATGGAATTTCGAAGATGCCATTTCGTTGTGGATAGATATTTCCGCTAGTGTCGTCTTCGTCTTTTGCCGGTATTCCAAAAGGCCGAAATGTTCCGGGCCGGGGAATTATTGGGGAGGTGAATATATATATTCCTGCGATGGCTACGCGCGCCGCGAAAAGGATGTTTGCGGAGACTCTGGAAACGGAACCAAATTTGTTGAGAACTACAGCTCATCAGCGGGCACTGATGCCTGTTGCACAAAGACGAGCTGACTTGCTCGGCGTGCAACAAAAGGTAGTGTTTGGCCAAAAGTACTAGTGGTGCACGACCGTTAAACGGGAACACATGGATTTTACACATGATTACCACGCAGTCACTGGAGCTAGATCATATCCCGCGATCGACATGAAAAATATAGTATATATACTGCCTGGGATAGATAATAAACCGGATAAGGAGGCATCCGCCCACGAAAGAGGGATCGCCACGGCCAGTGCCAGTGCCAGACGCAAGCTAGGAACCACATGCCACTCCATCGTAACTAGATCCCCCGGCGCGGCTTCGCCGCGCGCCACCCGCCATGGACATTGGTTTTCAATTTGAAAAACACTATGATAAACATTCTTAATATGACACTTATTGTCCATGACTATTATACATAGCAGTGGCATTGTAGCTTTAGAGTATAGCACAATGCTCTTACATACATAGTCTTCATTACAACATCTACCATCACTCTATAGATCGTTAAACTTAGATAGCACAAAAATATAGTAGGTAGTTTGATGAGGACACATTAGTACATATATACTACCGAAACTGATAGGCAAGCAGGGCTGGCCAATGGAGAGGCATCACATGATCAGATAGTTCATAGCTGTCATAGATGTTAGCATTATCATAGCTGCTCTCTGTGCCATGCATTGGTGACAAAGGAAGACTTGGGTAGTAACCTGGGAACTGATCAGCCTACTTGCCGCAATTGATCTGGGCTGGTCCCCATCACAGATGAAACTGGCTGACCTGAGAATTAAGCAAACCATAAAGAATAAGCAGATTGAGCACAAATATCCATGAGAAAATGTCAGGAAAGCAATTAGCTGGCAAGACCAAGCCTGGGGAAGGGAATACTGAAAATTCGTTGTACAGATGGTGGCATCTCAAAGCGACTTTCTCCAGCAATACAAAGGAGGGAAAGTATAAAGGAAGAATGGAACACAAAATGTCAAGAAAAACTTAAAACAATGAAAGAGAATAGAGATACTCTAAAGCCTGACTCCTGCTTGTGGAAAACTAAATGTGGTACCTCATATAACCAGGCAATGCATCTTATATGCCACTGGATTTGACAAACAATAAACCTCACATACGAAACAAATAAATTAGTATGGTAATAATATGTCATAGGGTAAGCACAACAGGAATTTTCTGCAAGGGTGAGATATCTGAACTACTTCCCAGGAAAGATCTGCTCAAAACTATCAATGATATGATACGAATAACTGGTGTTGTAACCAAACAAAGGATTATTCATATAGGTTGTATAAGAATCACTTTGGTCACTCATATTTTGTGGTGCACCTCCATAAATATTTTATAGTTTAGTTAGTCTTAAGCACATGGACGTACGCAGTTCAACTGAGAGAACATTTGTGCATAAACTCCTATATAGATAACTTTTATAAACAGTCTAGTCAGCATAAGCATAATCATAGCATGTGCTCATAGCAGCAACCAAATACACAACAGCTGAAGCTTCTAATGTTATATATAATCAACACAAATGTATATACCAAGTGTTGGCAATAGGTAACTCATGCGAAAAGAGTAAAATCTATTGGAAAATTTATTATAATATATATATATATATATGAAAAGAAGCAGTCTATCTGGCATCAAAACTCATCAAGGCCGCATATATATATCAAGAGGGAGGAAGAGGAAAAAAAACTAAATCACAGAGATCAACTAAATCCATTAGCAAATAGCATGCTGAGATCTCAGAGGATAACATATTTTGCCAGAGCTATTATACCCTTTAGTATAAAGCAACACTGTTGAGTAAACAAACTAAGTAGTAATAATGAATATTTGTGGTAGTAATGTAAGTTCGAATCACCAAGTGAAGAGGACTATCTCTCCGTATTATTCATTCATCCCACCCAAGAACTTAAAAAAATGACAGCTAGAAAAGTTCAGAGCACCTGATAAGAACACTTATCTTCATGCTATTAATTCAGCTCAATCACCCAAGACCTGAAATACATAGACAATCGAAACCTAAAACAATATGTTATGAGGAAACTAAACTAAAATATTTCAGTTTGAGAAGAATTTGGAAAGCAGTGCCCGAAGTTTTCCTGCGCTCAGTTATTCTTTCCATTGCTTCAAATTCATGGTGCCTAACTAAAGGAATGTCAAAAAATGGCAATAAGGTATCCAACATAAATATATGTAACTTCATATTAACTCGATGGAAAAAGAAACCTGATTCATGCTTCAAAAATGTTTAAAAAATACGAATGTAATATCGTATGATAAGGAACATCTTTGAGTTTCTTTAATAATCATTTTTAATTAGGAACACCTTTGTTACAGAGTGGTGACTGTGTAACTCCAGAAAAGTCTACATCCTGAAACACAACAGGGAAATATTTCAGTTTGGAACTTCTAAAATGCAGGGAAGCGAATCAAAGCTCGTCACCAAAAAACAGAGTAAATAGAAACACCAAGTGGCGACCAGAAAAATAATAGTCGCCAACAGTACATGAAGGAAAACTGAGAAATAAGACTGGGCTGTGATGTGCAGCGGGACGACTCACTTCAAAAAAGAAATGTATTGGAAAGAAATTAAGGATAGAGTTTGCATGACCGAATAACAATCATAGCAAAGCCCCTATGCAAACCAAGAACCCAAGCAAAATAAAAAAATGTCACAGTCTAATACTAAATCGATTTTTCATGTACACCAACCTATTGTGTATGGAAGTAGGAAAATATAAAGCATTAGATCGAATTTTAATCAATCAAGAGGAATAATGAAATATGTACTTGTATTCTTATAGGCCAAATGAACGATGACATAAGTGATAAATCTATTATTTTGTATGCAGCATTTATATCAACACAGGAACACAACAACGAATTAGTTATGGAGCTGCGTCCAAATCTCCTAAGCAACACATAACCATGCCTGGATAAATATACTACAAAATTTATCTAGTTTACAGTATAATTGCACTACTGGAACTAATTTGCTCACCTTATATATGTTTCAAGTGGGGTCCAATATACTTTAGCTGCAGAGCAAAATAAACCTAGGCTTGAGCACCTCACCTAAAAACACCAAGGAAGAAATAACCAGATTTGAAAAACACATTAGTAATAAACAACAGAGCCAAATATTTTAGAAAATAAGTCTAGAAAGACAGAGGTAGTACAATTACATTTGGATGAAAAGGAAATTAAAAAAATACCTTCCGTGTATTAGACATGCAAGTAATAATCTAAAATCTATTGTATACTTGAAAAGTCAAACTAATGTATCACTTGCAGAACTATAGTGGTGCCTGAAATTAAAATGTAGCAAGACATGGAATTTTTTATTTGATCTTTTACTACTGTGAAGAAGATAAATGTGCCAATATTCGGTATTCAATTAGGAATTCAGAAACTCATAGCTATCTAATGTAAACATTTCCAATGGGTTCTCAATTATGGGAAGAAGGCTCGGCAAGTAAGTTTCAAATTCTGCAACCTCCCGCGAGTCGCTGTTGTACTTTTCCTTCCATGCCCCGATGCATGATACATACATTTTTTTTTATAAGCAACTAATCTGCAGGCATAAAAACAGTTTTCACTATAACAATCAAATAGATGTAAATGGTCAAATGCACACTCAGTATAATGATACAGGAATAATTTACTGGCTCATGAATCTTAACCAGCAATACAGAATGACCAACGCACAAGGAGAAGCATAGCCCTAGAACCTACACAAAACTGTCACAGGTACGAACCATAACAGCAGCAAATAACTGCATCATTTCACCAAGCAACACAGACCAGTAATATAAATAGTACTCAGCTATAATTTCCACTTCGAAGGACCTACAACCACCATAAACCACATCCTAGACATACACCAAAAAACTGAATCATCTGAATAAGGACCAAACTAATATCTGTGGTGCAAACAACGTGTAGCTCACTCTTTAAATCACCTAAATTATCTTAATCAAGAGCAAATTAATTTCTATTAAGCACATGTAGCTCACATATACAACCACCTGTAACATTCACATACATAACTGATCTAGCACACAGAACCGCAGATCAAACTTGATCAATGTATTTTTTTACCTAAATCATCTGAATGAGGACCAAACTAATATCTGTAGTACAAATGAAGTGTGTCGCACACTCTTTAAAATCACCTAAATTATCTTAAGCAAGAGCAAACTAATTTCTGCAATATAAAGCACATATAGCTCACACCTATGACTGCTTGTAACATTGACACATAACTCATCTAGCACACAAACTGCAGATCAAACTTAACCAGTGCAATTTTCCTTCAAATTCTGAACCTTACCAGACGTAATCCCAAATCCAGCATCAACGGCAATCTGCAACAATGTGACGACCTGCAAAAAAGGGCAAACAACACCGCAACCATGTGAGCTAAAAAATCGAAGAAAGTGGAAGCCATAAGCTGCAAGATCATGGAGTTTAAAGAGAAAAGATGGTGAAAAACAAAGCAGCGAGCAGAACCAAACCCTAAAGACACAAAAATAAGAGGAAGCAGAGAAGGAAACGAAAAAGAACAGGGGAGCAAAGATGAACGAATCTATATAACAAATCAAAAAAGAATAAATGGAGGCAAAACGTACAAAACAACAAAGGCGAGAAGAGAGAATGTAGCAAACCCAAGATGAATAAAAGGCAAGCCCAAATAGGGCACGGAAAGAACAAAAAAGAGCCATGAGAAAAGAGGAGAAGCAATCGAAAACAAAGAAAGAAGATCAGATCCAGGAAAACCAAATAAAAAGCAAGATGAACAATCCAAGAGGAAACAAAGAGCACAGTACGAACGGACAAAATCAAAAGAGACAAAAATAACGAAGAACATAAAAACAGAGGATATCCGAAACAGACAAAGAGCAAGCACCTAAAAGAGACAAAGAATGGGAAAGGTCCAAAATCGAACACCAAAACAACCTGGAGCAACAAAGAGACAAAGAAATTCGAGATAGAGACAAAGCTTAAAGAACAAACAAAAGGAGAGAAAAAACTGCGACCAAAAACACAGCAATGGCCAAACAATTAAAAGGAAACAGAAAACAAAGAACAAAGCCAATAAATCGGATCCCCACTGTATGAAGGCAACAAATCAAAGGAATCAACCCCCACCGCTCCGCCAGGGCATCACCTTAAGCGAAATCACTGCAGATTTCGGAAAAGCAAGAAGACCAAATGTGAGATAGAAGCAAAGGTGAAGGAGAACAGAAACCTGCGACCAAAAAGCACAGCAACGACCAAATAACCAAGAGAAAACAGAGATAAGGAAGACAAAGCCAACGAATCAGATCCCCATGGATGAAAGAAGGCAAAAGAAAAACCAAAGAAATCAAACCCCCATGGGTCAACCACGGCATCACCTCAACTCAAACCAGTACTGAAGATCCAGCTCGTGGGCTGCCGGCCGGCCGGAGATGGATCCAATCAACGGAGATGTAGAAAAGAAAAACGATAAAAGAGCAGCTTAGCACTTGCAGAAAATCAATTGGAAAGATCAATTTCTTGCGCCTCCATCAAACATGCAGATTTCTTCTCCCACCGAGACCCAGCCAAATTGACGACTAATTCCTGGAATCAATGGGGGAAAAAAGAAGAGTGCGTCCGATCCGGCCGGAGTCGCCGAGGCGGCGGCCGATCTGGATCCACGGCGACGAAACCCTAGGCTGCTGGAGAGAGAGACTGGCTTGAGAGAGAAAGAGCAGAAAAGTGAGGCAGCGAGAGCTGCAACCCTCATGGAAGCCAAGAATAGGTCCTCCCCCTCCTGTAGAAGTTGTACCCGCTGACCAAGGATGAGGCGACAGCGAGGAGAGCGCACAGACGCCCGGTCCACTTGGAATGCGAAAACCCAATTCTACCCCTCGATGGAGATATTATCGCGGGGGCAAACAAACGTCTGCACCTTAACTCCAGCCAGCTACCCTGACTGAAATGTGGGCCATTGCAAGGACAGGCCCACAAAATAGCGAGCCATGCGAGTAGAACGTGGCCAGTGCACATCTCTCAGCCCAGCGCACCAATGCGCCACGGACACGCATCCCGGACCCCACGGCCGGCGCGCGCGAGCACACGGTCGGAAGCAGCACCGATGACGCCACACGCTCTGTCTCTGCGCGGCGGGACTGGCAATATCTGGACCCAGCGTCAGTGAGAGATCTGGGCAGTAAAAAAAGTAAGTCAAGAAACGAACGGTCTGGATCGCGCGGTAACTGCTCGATCCGACGGCCAGAAACTGCTAATCGCTGTGAGAGCCCCCTGGGGGGCATCCCGTTTACCTCCTTCGATGCATTTTGCTGTCGCGCCGTCCAGATCCGACGAAGCATGATCGTGGAAATTTAACGTGGTGGTCCGTCGAAAATAGGGCAGTTCAGTGGTTTCGGCCAACCCACACGACACACGAGGCAGCCCGCACCTTGCCGGTGTTGCCACTGCACGCTGGTCCTTCGCCAGCGACGAGCGAGCGCGTGGAACTTGCGCGGGTTTCTTCTCTATGTCCAGTACAGGTAGTCAGGTACAGCCCACCCGTTCAGGGCTGATGCTCATGTACACTGCATGAATTCGGCAGGCAGCATCCACACACGTTCATGCTCATGCCTGTGTGCACTTGGCTGGTCACTTGCGCCGGCCGCCTTTGGTCATTTACTATGGCTCAGCGACTGCTATAACTACACATCTGCCCCGATTCATGGCTTCCCACGAGCTACTAGTCGTCTGGTCCATTCTCACACAGCTGAGACGCGTCTAGGTCTGGTGCCGGTGCACCCAACCGGACGTACGCGTCTAGGTCTTGACACTTGTTCGTTTTTAGAAAACGGAATGGAATGGTTCCATTCCCGGGACCCATTCTTGTGTTCTTTTTTGGGATGGAGTGGAATGAAATGATTTCAGAAAAAAGAATATTTCCTCAATATTCGGAACCGACCGGTCCGGCCGATTCGGCCGGACAGGGTGGAATGGCACAGTAATGCTGGGTGATTAACTCTAATTTAATCAAGTTTAGCAATAATTAATCAAGTTTAGCAATTATTAATCAAGATTAGTAATAATTAATCAAGTTTAGCAATAATTAATCTAGATTAGGAAATAATTAATCGAGTTTGATGCCGTTCTGATTCCATTCCATTCTCATTCCATTCCACCCATCCCAGAAAAGAACACAAGAATGGAACGGTTCCGTGACAATTTTTTGTCCAAACCGAACGCAGGGATGGAATGGTTCCATGACAGGAGAATGGAATGGTTCCATCCCGTTCCTTCCGATTCCAAAAACGAACAGACCCTTAATTCCTCTCTGCACTGCACACACGTTCTAATCCCAGCTGTAACCACGCAGGGTTTTAGACTTTTAGTCTATGTTTCCCTTGAAAAGGCTCGAGGTTTGGTCTAAAACCAGGTCACGTGACTTTGAGAGCATCTTCACCTACACCCCAAAAAGAGAATTTGCATGTGGCAAGATGGTTAGGAGGGTGGTTGTACCCCCAGCCCACCAGAGTTCAAACCCCAGGTTTGACGCTGGTGTTTCTCATTTAAGGCGGAATATTCTTCAGTGGGAGGCGATGTTCCCGTCGACAGCGAGGCGCCCGTGGTGACTTTGTCAATCTCAAGACTCAACCGCCGACTCGGTCTCTCGGAGGTGCTCATAGGGGTAGGGTGTGCGTGCGTGCGTTCATAGGGGTGAGTGTGTGCGCGTGAATATGAGCGTCTGTGTTGTACTGTGTTTCACAAAAAAAAAATCCTACACCCCCAAATCAGCCTCAAAGGCTCATTGGAGGGCCCGACACGAAAAATTTGCCACACCGTCACCCTTCATTATTGGGCCTGATCCAAATCTATCACACCGCAAGGTGTTCGGTTGTTTGCCAAAGTCATTTTCTTTGTTGTCCATTTCTTGCGTAGATCGATTATTGATTGATTATTATTCAGTAGGCTATGGATAGCGACGATGATATAATTACTTACAAAATGATGGAAGAGGAGACGTACTCTTCCTGATGATGAGAATGATGAAGAGAATCAGCTTGTTCTCGTCGTTCTTTAGGCAACACATGCTGTGGTGGAGGCCATTCCCAAACGCGGATGGTTGAGGAAAGGAAAGACGACCAACAAGAACCGGTTCAGAATAACTGGTCATGTGCTGCTTTACAATGACTATTTTGCGTTCAAACCGGCAGACAATGAATATGAATTTCGCCGGAGATTTAGGATGCAGAGGAAAGTGTTCATGCACATTGTGCACAATGTTCGAGACTACCATAACTACTTCAAGCTGAAGAAAGATTGCACCGGTCTTTTTGGACATCCATTCAGAAATGCAGTGCTGCTATACGGTGTCTTGCATATGGATGTTCTGCAGATTTTTTGGACGACTACCTCTGTATGTCTGAGTCCACAGACGTTGAAGCCACCTACAAGTTTTGCAAGGCGGTGAATGCAGTGTTCGGAACGAAGTATTTGAGAGAACCAAATGTAGAAGACACGGCTCGGCTCATGGCACAAGGTGAAGCGTGAAGGTTTTCTGGGATGCTTGGGATCATCGATTGCATGCACTGAAGATGAAATAATTTCCTGTTCGCTTGGCAGGGATGTACAAGGGGAGGCCATGTTGGAGAGTGCACTGTTGTGCTCGAGGCTGTGGCAGATTATGACCAGTGGATTTGGGACGCATTTTTCAGCATGGCTGGTTCTCACAATGACATCAACATGCTACAACGCTCTCCGGTGTTTGCGAAACTTGTCGCCGGCCAAGCTTCCGAGTGCAAATATGTGATCAACGGCCATGAGTACACCAAGGGATACTATCTAGCAGATGTTGGTCGACATTTGTGAAGACCATCCGTAACCCTTTTGGTGAGTCAAAATGTAACTTCGCAAGCAAACAAGAGAGTGTCCAAAATATGTGGACTTGGTGTGCTCCAAGCCCGGTATGCGATTGTCAGATACAAATGAAGCCTGCTACTCATAGTGGTAGCTACACACCCATGCAACAGCCGACACCTGTCCATGCGGTCAAACAAGCTTAGGGAAAGTGACCACCCGCACCCCCGCATGCAAGCTTTGTTAGCATGCTTTGCAGCACATCGTCGGAGATTAACATATTTTGAATTCAAACATTGGGCCCCGCATGAAGCATAGGAGAGCTATATAAACAGCACGATTCAAAAATTCAAAAGGGATGTGCGTCTCAGCTCCATGTGCTGAGGCCTCACGCCTTTCATCCGAGTAGCAGGCTTCATTTGCTACGTTCTATTATTCATGCTCACTCTAGAAGGAAGAATTGAACACAAAGGATGCACATGGAACGAGCACACTAGTCTTCCGCACTCTCCACTTCATTGGACGTAGAACACACGTATGAGTAACCTTCCAACAGGTAGAAGAAGACCTAATCTTCCCAGCCTAGCTGCCCATTGTTTTCAGATGAACTCCTCTATGTGCTTGCTTAGGTCGAAGCACCATGATGTTGTCTTTATCGAAGTTCAAGAGTTTGAATAAGAAGGATTGAGGTCCAAAAAAAAATTTGAATGCATGCTACCGTTAGGATAGTAGTCTGCCATCCACCACTTTTTTGTTTTAATCAGTAACCGGAGCTGCCATGTTATCGACGTACTTCGACATCTACAGCGATGAGTAGCTGGAGGTGGAAGACAGTGAACAGTGCTAACCGGAGCTGCCATGTTATTGACGAACTTCGACATCTACAGCGATGAGTAGCCGGAGGTGGAAGACAGTGAACAGTGTTGCATGCACTTCTTGTTCTTGAGTCGTGAGGCCCCCGAGACGCATCAATTTGGTTTGAATTGATGGGACCCAGGCATTCATCATCTATCACAAGTCGTCGTTGTACTGCAGAAAACCGATTCTCTATTATTGGTTCGAACTGTAGACGATACTGTTCGGACTTACTGTAGCTAGTAGAGTCGACTTACTGTTGATGTACAGTATCAGGCACGTGCTTTAGCGGATCAACCACTCATGGCTCCCACCTTTGCAATTGTGTTTTTTCATGCTCCCGCGCGAAAAAAGTCATTTCCCGCCACTTGTGGCATTTCTTGGCGCCAAACCTAATGCGCGCCACGCACATCATGCATCTGCACGCGCGCCACTCGCTAACTCAACCATTCCCGCCAGAAATTAGCATGCACGGGCTGACAATGGTAAGTGCGTAAACAACCCAGCACGTGCTGCGGTCAACGACCTTGCGGGGGGCTCAACACCGAAGCACAGATCTTAGAGCGAATCCGACGGCAAGGACACCGTGCGCAGCTACCACTATGAGTAGCAAAACGGCTTGTCAGATACCCATGTCTATCTTGGTCCCTAGAGCAGATGTGGGAGATCATTAATGTCTATGTCATGATGCTGCACAACATGATCATCGAGAGTGAGCGTGATGCAAACTTGATGATGAATGAGCCGTATGAATTCCAGCGCCCACTTGCCGAGCCACATCCGGGCGTGCCGACCGAATTTCTCAATTTCTCGCTACTCATCTTGAGATTTAAGATGAAACAACTCATGATCAACTGCAGAGTGATCTAGTCGCGCACCTGTGGGCGCCGAGCAAACCAGCCTGTTGTTCCCTAGCCTATTGCCCTCTGAAACCTATAGAATTTTAATTTTGAATTTGAATCATTGTAATAACTATATTTATTTTTCTTATGTTCAATCTATTATTGGACTATGCATTCATTTACCTATGCTTCAGATAGAAATTCGTTCATATTAAGAAAAATGAATAGGTGGTGCTGATTGGGGTGTCGGTGTGGGCGGTCACTTGGAAATAGCCAGAAAAGTGTTCGGTACCCCAAAACGGACATAATTTGGGAAGTACCGGACAAATTTCAGGAGGTGTCAGAGGAGATGCTCTGAGAGTACGAACACGGCTTTCAGCTGATCAAGAAAGTACAAATTTACCGGTGCTTGAGAGGTGCGTTTGGTTTGGTGGCTATCCCGAGTGGTTAGTGGTAGCCATTTTTTGGTGGTTGCCCATGTGTTTGGTTCATGGTGTGGGGTGGTTGAGGGTAGCCACATTTTAAACATATTCCCTCAAAAAGGTGGTTGAGCTCAACCACCACAAAAGGGGTGGTTGAAGCCGGGGAGTTGATGCGGTCACTTGCGAAACGTTTTGCCGCGTGCTCACATTAGCGATTAAATATAAAATGTATCCTTTTAAATATTTGACAAAACTTTTCTCTTTTAAAATATAGTAAGAAATTTTACCCCTTTTATACTTCTGAACAAACATTTCACTTTTCATATATTAAGAATATTTGAAAAAACTTTCCCTTTTAAAATATATTATGAAACATTACCCCTTTAAAATATTTAAATTATTTTTATTTTTTATATATTAAGTATATTTGAAAAAACTTTTCCCTTTTAATTATTTGAACAAAATATCCCCTTTTAAACATTTGATCAAACTTTCCTTTTTAAATATTTGAACAAACATTACGTTGCGTGATGATATTTTGACCCAATACATTAAGAAATTTTCCTTATCAAATGGTAATATAAATATTTAAACAAACTTCTCCTTTTAAAATATATATTATGGGTTATTCTCACCATCTTAAAAATAGTGACCATATCACCCTAACCATATCTACACCTGCAAAACATAAAATGGCTACCCTAATCACATTTTATCCTTTCAACCAAACAAAAATTTGGTTCAACCAACCCAGACAACGATATATGAAAAATGGCTACCACCAAGTCACCAACCATGTTGTTCGGGGTGCCCCAACCAGTTTTTCGTAGTCGCTCAACCAAACGCACCATAAGTGACGTGGATAAGGATTAGTTTAAGGCGTCGGTGCGGCTGAGCCTGACACACAGTAACATCGATCAGGTACTAAACGCACTGGGGGTTAACGCCAAGAGTTAATCAGATTGGTACAGTGATCTAAATCATACTATGTACAGGGGGATTTTAAAAATCAGTGATCTAAATAATATCCAAACAATGATTTTAAAAGTAAGTATGATCAACTGGCCGGGAAGAAAGCCAAAAAAAAAAAGCAGCTGCATCTGGGTTCTGGGGCAGCGTGACACCGTGCTGGGCGACATGCGAACGCGATGAAGGTCAGTGCGGCGCCGTGCGCCCTCGCCAGATGCACCGTGGCGTGGCTCTGTCGCCGGAAAAAGGCGGTCGCGCCGGGACTTGTTTAAGCTTTAGGTATAGCCATTTTTCTTCGCCGACGTGTTGGGTTACTGCTCGCCGGATTCTCCACGGGACACGCACTTGGCGCGTAGCAAGCTTCTCGCCGACGCGTGTACAACGGCGCCACGTCGTCGTGTTTAGGTTCGTTGATGGAATAGAAAATAAGCTTTTCACGGATGGCGATGCAAGTAATGGACGTGTGGTCGAGACATACAGAGGAAAACCAGATAAATGCATAGTTTAGTAACCGACATTATGGGGAGATCGGTACTTGTTCCGGCCACGAGCCATGTGATCCTTTCGTGTATTTTTTTTTTCCTGAAATGGGAAGCCATTTGAGCCACCACCACCTTCAGTAAGGACACACGCAAGTGCTCATCAACATTGTTAATAATGTTTTTCACCGAAGTGTGTAAACTTAAATTTGAATCAACTAACATCACCACATGTTCGATCAATGACGCATCACTGAGCAGCAGGTGTCGCTCGAGGAGAAATCGGAAGCCGATGACGTCTATCGCCGCTGTCGCACCACTTTCAATCCAGTAGCAACAAGCATGACTTGACACCGTAGAGGGGACGTCGTGCGTAGCGCCTGACAGGATCATGCATAACATGACGTCTACGTGTGAGACGCCACATTGACACCGCGGTCAGGCATGACTTGACAACTCTCCAAAATTGTCGTGTGTAGCACCTGCTGCGTCGAATCGAATCCGATCTCGAAATGTAGTGGGCGTCACATGCCGCCGCCAGCCTCGAAGGAGACCATCACAACTACGAAGATCTAGCAATCGTGTCGTCCACATGACTACGGAGGCCGCCGCCGTTGAAGAAGCTAGGACGCCGCCCGGGAGTCCACGCTGCGCCACGCGTGCAACGGATGTCCAGGGCCACCGCTGCGATCCTGGCCGAAGGTCTCCTGCCGCGGGAATCGACGAGGAGACGAGATCTAGCCATCTGCCATCCATCGGGAGGGGATTTGCCTGCCGAGTTCCTCCGGTAGCGGCGGGTAGTTGGGGAAGAGGAAGGGGTGGGTGTGTCGGCGGCTACGGTCGCGTGCCTTCACAATAATCAAAAGGTACAACGGCCCAAGCGACCAGACTTAACATAAATGTAGCCACTGGAGCCATTCTAAAAAAGGGAGAAATTAGCACTACTTGGTGAAATAGGTTCTTTTATAATCAATTTCAAACCATCTGCTAGAGGTTGTAACAATCCGAACGATCCCACTACATCAGGATCATTTCGACGTTGCACAAAAGCCATTACTTTACGTTCAGCTAGCACTAAAAAAGCTACTCCTAGTAGAAGTTGTAGAATTAAACAAAGTATTATTTCCGCTGGAACTGCTATGTACGTTTTCGATTTGCTATTCACTCATGATCGGGTCGGACCTGTCCGTAGATATTTGTATACTGTATACATGACAGATTTCCATCTGTTCATGTAGAAGAAGCAGCAGTACCCACGCATAACAAACGTACCCACGCGTATGCATTTGACTACACCGACCTGACGTGCTCCCAAGTTCTCTACGTTTTCATGCCACTCATCAACCCACCTCAACATACTTGAAGGCTTAAAAAACATCCATCCTCTTCTCCATGTGCATCTTAACTAAGATCGATCTCTCAAAGATTCGCCACCCACAACGTCCTAAAGAAAAGAGCCACATGTCCTCTGACGCATAGCCAAATCGCCAGATCTCATGCGATCTTGGTCCTTGGACGTGATCGGCGAGCACGACGCTAGCTGCTGCACGGGAGGCCCACGCCCTGGACTGGACTCAGAGACGATCACCGCAGCAGGGCCCATCACCCAATCCATCTAACCCGAAGATGACGATAAGATCGGACAGGGCAGAACCGGACCGGCCAGGGCACACCGGTCCGGTGGAACGGAACAGATTCCGGGGGAAAGCCATGTGGTAGGGGAGCGGCCAACCCCGCACGTTATTACGGAGGTGTCGGTCAGATGAGTCAAAAACCAGGGGCCGTCCCGCGCCCGCGAGCGCGCACGTCTACGTGGCACAGGCGAGATCGACGTGCTCGTCGGACCCGGAGTGTTGGACTTCGGAAGACTCTCAAGACGTATTAGGGGTGTAGGTTGTAGGTCTTGTATAGACACGTAGGTAGGGGTGTGTGCGTGTGGTGTGAGTGTGTGTGGTGTGCGTGTCTGTGAGTCTAAACAGATTCTACAACTTGTAAAAGAAAGCGAGCGCGCACCGTCGCGCCGCGCGTTATCCCGTTCCCGGCACTGCCTTCTGCACTGTATATATACGCGCGCCACCCCACCGGCGCTCCAAAGGCCAACCAGCAGAGCCACCGCACAGACACCAACGAGAGACCAGAGACACCGCGCTCGCTCTTCGTACCGTTTCATCCGCCGCAGGTCGGGAGATCGAGCAGCAGCAGGAGAGTGAGCGACGGGGTTGAAGCTTGTTGTTTGCCGATCGAGATGAGCGGCAGGCTCGGCGAGGAGGCGTCGTCGTGGGGCTACTCCTCCGGCGGCGACTCGGGCGACGAGGGGGACCGCTTCCCGCTCCCGGGCAGCGGGGGCCACCGCCGCCAGTCCGCACCGGCGCCGGCGCCGCTGAGGAGGATGAACTCCGACAGCATCTACGACATGTCCGGCATGACCGCGCACCTCCCCGCCAAGTAAGTAAAGCACCTATTCACCTAACCAATCGATCGACCTTATCCGTCTATGACGACGGCCGGCGAAGGAATTTTCCTGACCGTGCGAGTGCTCGTCTTCCTTCTTTGCAGGAAGGGGCTGTCGATGTACTACCAGGGCAAGTCGCAGTCCTTCGCGTGCATGTCCCAGGTGAGGAGCCTCGAGGACCTGCAGAAGAAGGAGAAGCCCACGCGCAAGATCAAGCCCTGCAACGCCACGCTCGCCAACAACCCGGCGACGGCGGGCAGCTCCTGTGCCAACCTCATGGCCGCCGGGAACGGCTTCGGGGCTCCCCGGAATATTCCCGTCAACCAGGACTGCTACCATCAGTAGGAGGCGAAGCTAACAGGGGATGTTTTTGTCCGTTGAGGTTTTCTTAAATTTCGTTTTTGTTTTCCTTCTTCTTCTTTCTCCGGGAGCTCTGTCTGTTTGCAGGCGCATTAGCCTGCGAATGATTTGTGAGAGAAACTTTGCGTTCGTCCAAGAGGGGACAGTTGATACTATGTTCTGATGTAAATATGGAGAGTGTAAACGTAGGTCTGTAGTGCAAAATGGGGAGCAGATCAGGCTGATGTGTTTCACTTTGTGCTACTCCTACTTACTAGTAGTACCGTGTAATCGTAGTCCAGAAGAATTTGTCCTGGAGACAGAGCATCGGCGAGGGCTTTCGTCTCTGTTTCCTTAATGTTGGATGTTCCAAATTCTCAGTGTAGCGCTCATTTGGGTTTGGAATTTCAGGTAGACTTGTGAAGGGTTCAAATGGGCCCCCTCGGCCCCTCCTAACGAACGTCCGTCAAACAAAATATGATCGAAATGCCAGCATTTCATGCCCAACGAAGCACGCTAGCCTAAATAATTCCGAAAGTGCTAATTTGCGGATGACTGTCAGCACGGTTGATTACATCACAGGTCACAACCATGTTTGGCTGCTTCCGAAGCTAGTAAAATTACTACTCCATACATTGACGGCCTTCTTTGATTGAAAGGATTTTTATAAAAAAGCTGACGGACTAAAATCCTTAGGAATGTGGCTCAAGAACATTTTCTATGTCAGTAATTTAATTCATAGGAGTACATCTTATACCATAAGGATTGCTTTATACTACATTTCGTATGAAGTTTAGCATATATTCAAACCTCTTGGAAAAAAATCTTCGTTTTCCTGTGATAGCAAGCAAACGCACAAAATTTTGTAGGATGAAATGGACATGACGTTGCAATCTTGTGTTTTTCTAGTCCTATGTTTTTATACGAAAGAGGTCCTGGGTTTCATGTCAAAATATCCTTACCCTCTCCTTGCCCCTTCTTTGACGGTGCGAGAGGCTGAGTCACGGTCGTGTATAAAAGCCTCCGCTTAGGGCAAGGCTAGCATTTTTTTTTTTTGAAACTGAAGCTAGTAAAATATTAGCAATGCTTTCATGGCCATCAAACTATTGGTCAAACAAAATAATGACTGTGCTAAGTAGTCATAATACTGAATTAGCATAAATTAAAGGGGTTTAGCTGAACCCGATCCTTGTATGCAATATTCACCCTTTGTCTTGCCTCGGATCTTCGTTCGAATACCATTCTTGAGACTAATTGTCTTTATATCCATTGCTTCGTCTCTCCTAATTCTAATGACAGGTCTTCTGTTAGTGAGTTGGAAGGAGGCTGTGAGACCTAGTTTGTGAAGATTAGTAGAGACGCAAATCCAATTGATCATAACCTTGCTAAATATTGTACTCCCTCCGTTCCAAATTAGATGACTTCCATTTATCAAAAAGTGGGTGTATCTATACTTGTAATGTCTAGATACACCCACTTTTTGATAAATGGAAGTCATCTAATTTGGAACGAAGGGAGTAATACTGAAAAGTTTGGTGATTCCATGCATGGTTAGTGAAGTCTCAGTGTGTGTGTCAGCATTGTTGTGTGAATGTTGTTTAATCTGTGCATATATGGAGCGAGCTAGGTGGCTTAATTTAAAATTTTAAGAAACGTCCAGTGTGTGTCGATCTTTACACACATTACACTGGACTCCGGATGGCACCCGCCGGGTTCGGGTACGGGTTTGGCACCCCCATACCCGTACCCGCACCTTCTACCCGCACCCGCCACTCGCCCCATACCCGCCGGCGGGTACAGAATTTTCCCATACCCGCCACCCGCCGGGTACACGGGACCCGACGGTACCCGTCAAGTTTCATAGCAGCATATAAGAATCACAGAAAATGCACAGCAAATGCACTTCACAGCAGCAAATGCGATTAACATCAGAAATTCACAGCAATTCAGAGTTTCAGACCATACAAAAACAAGCCAACAAACAACAAAATACTCCAGGAGATTCGCAAAAAATAAACTCCAGGAGCAGGACGGCTGGACAGGGGCCAGCGCGAGGAGCCAGAGGAGGTCCGTGGGCGGCGCGAGGAGGAGCGCGCGCGTCTTGCTGGTGGCGGCGCCGCCGTGGAGCAGGACGAGGAGGACAGGGCCGGCGTGAGGAGTCGGAGGAGGTCCATGGGCGGCGCGAGGAGGAGCGCTTGCCGGTGGCGGCGCCGCCGTGGAGCAGGACGGGGAGGACGGGGCCCGGCGTGAGGAGCGGAGGAGGTCCGTGGGCGGCGCGCGGCGGTCGGGCAGCACCACGAGGGGGTCGCCCTCCGGAGCAGAGGCGGCGGCGAGGATTTGGCGTCTGAGTGAGGATTTGGGCCGGGATTTGGGAGGGGATGACGGGGAATCGGGAGCAGAGGCGACGGCGAGTTCGATCTCGATCTGTTCTTTGACTCTGTGAGAGGCTCGCGTGGGGTAGGTGGCTGCGTGGCTCTTGGCTGGGGCCTAGGGTTACTGGGTTAGGGTTTCTTTGTACAATGAGTCAATGACAGGTGGGGGCGTGGCCGCGTGGGGCTGGGATGGTGCTGGAAAGACACTGACAAGTGGGGTCTCCCGGGTATGCGGGTTGGCGGGTATGGGTTTGGCACCCCCATACCCGCACCCGCCATACCCATCGGGTATGGAATTTTCCTGCTAAGAAGACCCATGAGTTTTTTTCTACCCCAAACCCTCCCCATTTAAGGCGGGTACCCGTCGGGTATCGGGTTTGCGGGTACCCATTGCCATCCGGACACTGGACCATGAGAGGTGGAAATTTGCAAATTGTAAGATCATGAAACATGAGATAGTTATTAATTTAGTGAGAAACCATGCATGCCTATAAGTTAGTTTCTTTGTAAAACAGTAATTCATTTAAATAATTTAGGAAGAATTAGTTTATTATTAGGGATCTGTTTGCTGCTTCTCCACGGTGCCTCTAGTAGTGAAGAACCGGAACGATGATATGCTATGAGAAACTTGTCAAGGGGAACAAAAAATGCAAACCACACATGTCGTGTGGTCTTCTAACCTAATTTTTTTTTTGACCTTTTCTTCTAATTTAATTAACACCTTTTTTTGACTTTTTCTTCTAATCTAGATAACACCTTTTCTCAAGACTGCTCATAACAAGTTTTGAGTTGCTTACAGAGCCTGCCGCTCTGTGCTTGTTTCCTTCTTGCCGGGGCTTATAAACACGTTCAGTTCACCTTACGCGAGCGATGTGGTACTAAAAAAATGAAGCAGCACCGGATTCTGGAAGGTGTGGTGCGTCCGCGCGTGTCGCCGCGGACTGGGCTGCAGTTTGGCCCGGTATCCTCTGTAAGCAGCCCACGGTCTCCTGGCTTACAGATCAAGGACCTACGTCGACAGCCGGCTCAACATACTAAGGCGAAGAGTAACAGGCGGAGAAGTTCCAAAATAGAATGCAACGTCCAGTAAAAAACAAACTCCCCACACAAAAAAGCCAAAAAAAAAACCCTCTGCGCCTACGTGTCGCTGCGCTGGCAACGTCGATCGATCTCCCCACTGTTGGAAAACGAGGGCATGCTTTCCCTTGTGCTGCATCGCATCAGACGCGGCGTGGATGGATATGTACATCTGCATCGATCGTCCATTAGCTTCATTGCAATCATCTAGTAAAACGTAGAGAAAGTGCGACTGCTTTGTGCTCGCTAATCCTTGTGTGTCTTCGTGAAGAAAAGCTTTACAGCGGCTTTAGTTGGGAGCAACAACATAATCACGAGGTCGATCGAATTAAGATGAAAATGGTACGGACTATTTTATACAGATCGACCGACCTGATGCTCAGGAAGATAAAACGTACTACCTCCAATTCCAAAGATTTCGCATTTAACATGTGATTCATGTGATATAGATCATAATCATAAGTAAAGTATTTCTGATTAGGAATACAATGATATTAATTTTATGTCACACAAAGTACATATTAATAAACTAATTGTTGGTCAAAGCCTTAGTCAAATCAAATGAAATATGCCTTATTTTGGAATGGAGGTAGTATTCAGTAGAATAGTTGCCGAATAAGGTCATGAATACGATAATCATTCACAGATACGAAAAATGGTTTTACTAATATATCTATTTGTATACAAAAATATACCGTGTTTCACGGTTATATCCGGCAACAGTCATAATTTAATGCATGTTTTTTTTAAGTTTGAATTATGAGTTCTATCATATCTAAAGTATAAGCTTTTGATGGACTAGTGCAGCTACAACTCGTAGCTAGGTTTTTATTTGGTTCATGAGCTGCTACCAGGTTCGATCTCTTACATAGCTTCCTATAATGAGTTATTAAAAAGTTCTCTATCTTAATAGTACATAGATTCAATTAAGTTGGTTCATAATATGTGATATATGATAGTTCTATTTTCAAAGCAACATCCAACACAATGTTTTTTCCGCAACCTAAACATATCGCCCCATATTCGATCTGTAGATGTAAACAATAGGTTTTGATTCCATATTAGTATCCACACCTATCCGTTCCGACTTCAAATCCGAAAAATATGATTTCAAACATGGTTTCAATAATATTTGATCCATCCGCTCCGTTTTCATCCTAGATTGAAGCAGCTTATCTGCCTGCATACATATTGTCCATAGATCGGTAAACCACATCGTCGCTTTTATCAACGTTCGGCTGCGACCAACATTTGTTGTCCTAGGGTTTCACTTGAGTATCTCCCTCTCCAATGAGATGGCGCCTCTTAGGGGTCGTTTTTTCTTATGCCATCTTCAGAGTTTAGTATTCTTGTTTTCTTCTAGCTTTAGTTTCCCTTGCTTGGTCTCTTGTGTCCCCTCGCCGGTTTTCGTCATTTATTATTCTTCTCCGACGACTATATGGTGCTTCTACCTAGTCCTGTCTGATCCGAGTTGGCGTGCTTCACGTCTAGCCATATCATAATATATGATTGTTGGAACAAATTGATTTGGGCGTGCTGCATGCTTTCGAAGTTCTTGTTTTGACATCGTTTTCACTCTATCTGTAGTGACATTTCTCCTTACGGTTACGTGCACTCGTGTAAGTAGGGATGGCACCCGCAGGGTATGGGTAAGGGTGGAGCCACCCCATACCCTTACCCATACCCGTCAACGGGTACAACTTTTTCCCATACCCGTCATCCGACAGGGTAGATGGGTACCCGCGGGTAAAAATTCCCATGTTTAAAACACGTAAAATTGGGCAGAAAATAGTCGTAAAAACAACACATAACTCATGCAGAAAAGTTATATTTCATTGTTTTGTTATATCAGGAGTCGAGACGTGATCACGTGAATCAGATAGATTAGATATAATATTAGGAATAGCTAAATTATCGGTATAGTGAGGTAGTCACCGGATGGTGCGCCATCCGCGGAGGGTTAGCGAGCAATCCCTTCCTATATCTTTGAATTATGATGGTAGCCTCATGCATAGACCCTACTCATATATCTGTGCGTGAAAGTTTAGACTCACTTGTCAAATATTATATGGGTACATGGGTACGCGGGTATGGGTTATACGATCCCATACCCGTACCCTCTCTACCCGATGGGTATGATATTTTCCCATTTACGTACCCATGGGTAATTTTGTATCCCATACCCGTACCCTAATAGGGTTTTTACCCGCAGGGTAAAAGGGTAATGGGTACCCATTGCCATCCCTACGTGTAAGGTCGATCTCTATTGCTTTATCCACTCTTTGGCACTATCTTTCCGAATGTGGGCTTTGCCTTTTGTGGTACTAGTAATTGTGCACGTGCAATGCACGTGTAGTATCATTATTTAATCATTGAAAAAGTGTAATTTTATTTATGAAAGTGAACCGATGGTATAACAAAATAGTCATGAATATAATAAACGAAGTTCCAAAACAAAGATTGTAGACAAAAGTGAAACAACTTGTTTAATTTCACACCCAAAATAAAGGTTCTCGCATAGCAATCCATCGTCAAATTGACATTAAAAATATCACAAAGTTCAAATTCCACAAGTGAAAAGAAAGACTTAGATCTAATGACCCAAAAAACTTAAAGTTTCAAACCACTCGACTTCTTATGTATATGTGATCCTCTTCGGTACCTAACCTGGCACTCTGACACCGTTTCATGATGAATACATGTAGTTGCAAGTACAGTCCCGCAAATATGATGATATCTAAAATTCAGATGTGCTGATATTGTTCCAACATGTGAGAAGAGTCTATTTTGTTAATCGTTTTCCATCTTCTTTTGGCGGGCCATCTATTTTCATGCTCTCAGTTTGCCTGTAAATCTGGATTGTAGCCTTTACTTTTCTTTGTCTTCGCAGAACTTACCCAGTTCTCTCACTAGCATTAGGCGGTGAGGTTGTGGTTTTTACTTTCTGTCTTTACTTTCCGCACATTTGGATGCTGGTGGTGGTTGTATTTTGTTATCGCGAGGTAATGAAATTCAGCCGGCTAGGGTCGCGTTGTAAAAAATGACAGCGAGCTGGATGCATGGGTTGGGCTCGCCATGTCCATGGAAGGAAGCGGGCGCGTCAGCTCCTGCGATGTCCCGTCTTCTCGAGCTAGGTGCCAGGCCATGCCTGACTGGAAAATCAGCGAACACGAGGTGTTCAACTCTAGGTGGAGTAGGCATCGAGGGGCCACCCTGGTGTACATGGGAGGCAGCAGGTATTGCCTCGTCCGGTGTTGCGCACACATGGATGAGGAGAAGATTGCCTACACCAGCCGCCGTGTGATGCAGATGACCACGTTTGATCTCAAGTACGGTAAGAATGGGGAGCTGCTGATCAATGCCCGCCGGGGTCATGCGTCCATCCCATACAAGGTCCCTCGTGAATTTAGGGTCGGACCAACTCTTGATCTTGATCCTAGAACATTTTGGATGTAACTCATGATTCCTTACTATTATAGAGGTTTACACAATCTCCGTACGTAGTTTGTATTGTGCTCCTTGGCTGCGTTACTTCTGGTGTTACAGTATTCAGTTATGTGTTTTTTGTTTCTATAGGTCGGGAAGTCGTGGGGCGGCACGCCGCGCTTGAGCAAAGATAGATGCATATGTTTGTGGTTAAATGTTTAGAAAATTCCAGCAAAAACGTGTAAGGCATCGAGCAGTTGTTGGAATAACTGAAACAATATAACACAGGTCTGAAGAAGGGAAAAAGAATGGTGAAAATATCTCTCTTAACACAGGTTGGAAAGATGAATTAGCCCTAGGAAATTCAGGTGTAAACAATATTTTCGGATGGAAGGAATTTGAAGATTTATAGTTTATTATTGATCCCTGCCGTTTTGAGAAAATACATTTCATAGTTCCTCAGAATCAATCAAGTTTGTCTCGACCATTGGTTCCTCACAGGTATGACCCCCCATGTATGACAAATTTCAGCTTACCAAAATTTGTCCTTAGGCCCTTAGCAATGTTTGGCAAATTGTGTGCTCAGGAGTTGGCCCAATTTTCAAAAGAAAATGATTCAATGCCAAGTCGGTCACCATATATTGCAATCAGATAAAATATTCCTGTAAGGGTCCGCCTAGTTCCCAGTAGAGCTAGTTCTCAGAGTGACATCGTGACGTTCATCTCCATCTCCGGCGAGTGCGCCTCCCCATGCAGCCATGACTGGCCTAACCGCCATCCTCCCCACCCGTGGCCTGTGAGCTGCCGCGACGCCTCGTCTCCCCGCCCGAGCTCCTCCTCCGGTGGTCCGCCGTCACCCCCGCCATCCCTCTAAGCCCACCTCCGGCGCCAGCGACCCTGCACCCCCCAAGTTAAGTTGCCCCTCGCCTCCGCCGCGGCCAGCCGCGGCTGCGACAGCTCCGGCTCAACTTGGCGCCGCCGTTGGTGCGAGGAAGAAGATCTAGGTTTGCACAAATTGCGGCGTGCTTTTTGATGGTGGATGAATCCATTTTATATCACAATAGATGAGCATCAATGACAAAACCTGAGAACTTTTAACTAGAAGACTGTATGCTGAAGAACAGAGCAGATGGCCTGTCGTTACATAAATGCCAAATGCAGGTTGAAGGACAACACAACAAAACCGTATATTAGAAAAGGCCTGAGGTTTGAGACATGGTTAACACATAACTGAATATTATACCAGAAGAAGTAAGGCAAACAAGGAGCAATGCAAACTACGGAGAATGTAAACCTCTAAAATACTTATTATCATTAGTTACATCCAAAATGCTGTAGGATCAAGAGTCGGTCCGGCCCTTAATTCAGGAGCGACCATGTACGAGATGGATGCACGACCTCGACGGGCACTGATCCGCAACTCCCCATCCTTGCCATACTTGAGATCAAATATGATCATCTGCATCACACGGCGGCTGGGGTAGGCAAGCTTCTCATCGTCCTTGTGTGCACAGCACCGGACGACGCAATATGTACTGCCTCCCATGTACACCAGGGTGGCCCCTCGATGCCTCCTCCACATCGGGTCAAACACTTCACCTTCGCTGATTTTCCAGTCAGGCATGGCCTCACACTTACCTCGAGAAGACGGAACATCGCACGAGCAGACACGCCCGCTCCCTTCCGTGGACATGGCGAGCCCGACCCAGGCATCCAGCTCGCTGTCGTAGTGTGCCTGCCCTCTAAACGGCAGCTTCCACAAACCATGGTACTGAAACCCGAGGCGCTTCGTGTCAAAGGAGTATGTGCCCCTCCCATCGACACGAAGACGGTGCGCCCGTCCGGGTGCACCGCGTAGCCGGCGACGTCCTTGGTCGGGAACGGACACCGCTTGTTGATGCTAGACCAGGACCAAGGCTCGGCGCAGTCGGGCGGCGGCCTAGGACCGAGCAACTCGACGGACTCGTAAGCCATGAGGAAGAGCCTGTCACCACCAAGTGATACGTAGAACGGTTTGGAGGTTGAGCTAGGGATCTGCGGGAACGGGCACAATGTCACCCCCATCGTCTTGGTGTCGAACCCAGGGATCGCGAAGTTGCCTTCGCCCTGATGCACCGCAAGATCGTGGTGCCATGGGTGGCCAAGGACCATGAGAGCGGATGCCGTTCCTCAATGCGGGCGATCGGGGACGGGGTGACGAGGTGTGGACTCGGCAAATCCCTGAGTTGAGCACCCCGGGTTGATTGAGGGGAGAGAGATGAGCGCTGGTGATCACGACGGCTGACAAGCGAGGCGTTTTACCCAGGTTCAGGCTCCCGGAGGATAACACCCTACTTCCTGCTTGTCTGGTTATTGATGGTGAGTTGTGGCTACAATGGCGAGATGGCAATCTCGCTAGGGTTTGTGTGGCGGCTATGAGCGTACCCTAGACGAAGGACCCTCCTAGCCTTTATATGGTAGGCTAGGTCTCAGGTGAACGGTGCCGATGGCGCCTACAAGCATGGCGGGGTCGCATGACCTAGCGTCGACTAT
The DNA here is from genome assembly GCA_947311845.1 of Poa pratensis. Lineage (NCBI taxonomy): Eukaryota > Viridiplantae > Streptophyta > Magnoliopsida > Poales > Poaceae > Poa > Poa pratensis. The sequence goes on from CAMZMU010000036.1 coordinate 79,498,866, forward strand.
CTTGGGCCGCACGTCGTCCTCCTTGGGCCTTCCTTGGGCCCTCGTCATAAGGTTGATGGGCTTGGCGTGACCCAGGTATCCCCACCGTGGGGTACTCGAAGAGTGACCCCACGACAGGAGCCCCCGAGTGCTTAGTCGAATCGTAGAGTCGGGTATAGGACTCCATTCTCCTGGGCACGCCTTCGAGTTCCTGAAAGGGACAAGTAAAATTAGTCGACTCCGGCCGTTCAGGGCTTACGGAGGATTCCTTAGTCGAATCGTCGACTGCAGGGTTAAATACTGTGAATCCGGCCTTAGTCGGTGATTTTTCGACTGCTATTGTTCTGAGTCACTCGGGAGCGCGAACAGCGCTCCCGATGGGAGTAGCCCCCGAGATTAAGCTGAATTGCTTGCAATTGAGGTTAAACTCAATTTTTCTTCAGTCGAAAAGCCTGCTCCCGATGGGAGTAAAGAGGGACTTAACTTGGAGTCGCGACTGGCTTTGTGTGACTTACTGTGTATTCGGCCGGTTTGGCTTACTGCGCGAGTTTGCTCAGCATTTGGAGCTTACTGGATGCTCTTTCACTCGAATGAAACGTTCGAGTTCTCAATCAGCTCGTTGGCTTACTGTATGAACTTATTCAGCTCTGAGAGCTTACTGAATCTTCTTGTACTCGAATGGACTGTTCGAGTTCTCCATCAGCCCGTTGGCTTACTTCCTACGCCTTCGTGGTTGACGTCAGTGCTGACGTTTTTGACGCACTCTGTGTCCGATGGGACGTGACAGTGCGGTCCCACTGTCAGTATTGACTGGAGACAGCGGTTGCCGCTTTTTTCTGACCGTTGGGCGCGAAAATTTCGCGGTGTGATGATGGCGCCTTGATTCCCGCGCGTAGTGGGCGGCGCGGCCAGCGACGGTTGCTATCTCCGCGCGACACGTGGACGGCCAGATGATGTTGTGGAGTGCGGTTACGCTGAGGACGGCCTGGATCAACTGGCCACGCGGTATATAATTTTACCGCAGCGGTGAACAGTTCAGTCCATCCCCATTCCGTCGTCTCCGCTGTTCTTTCCGCCATTGTTGCTCCTCTGCTAGTTTCTTTGCTCCTCCCTCCATGAGCAAGGCCGCGATGAAGAGGGGGAAGGCTGCTGCTGGCGCCGGCGCCGCCGCCGAGGCGAGCGTGATGAAGAAGCCCGACGGCGATTGGGTCAAATCGTCGGTGAAGAAGGCCGACCTCGAGGCCCTCCGCGCGCAGGGGCTGCTGCCGCCGGCAGACCAGGCGACGGTGCGCGCTCCTGGGAAAGAGGTATTTCCCGCCCCTCGCGAGGGGGAACGCGTTTGCTTCGTGGATTTCCTTCCGCGGGGTTTCGGGTTCCCCCTCCACGATTTCGTCCGTGGTCTCTTGTATGCTTATGGGATTCAGATCCACGATCTGACTCCCAATAGCGTCTTGAGCATCGCGAGCTATTTCGTGCTCTGCGAGTGCTTCCTGGGGATCGCCCCCAACTGGCTGTTGTGGAAGTCGCTATTCCTCGTCAGGAGGAATGTGGGGAAGAGCAAGCAGGTGTACCCAGTTGGCGGCTTCGGCATCCAGGTGCGTGGCGACACCTCCTACTTCCAGATGAAGAAGTCCGACTCCGTCCAGGGCTGGCGGAAGAAGTGGTTTACATCAGGTGCGACCAAGCAGGGCTTCCGAATTCGCGGCTGATCGCGAGTTGCGGAAGACGAACGCGTGGGCGCACCCGCTGTCGAAGGAGGACAGGGAGGCGACTCAGCCCTTGCTGACGCTACTTCGCGGCCTTCTGAAGAGTCTCGGGCGCGAGACGGGTGGAATTCACCTCATCGCCACCTTCTTCAGGCTTCGGGTGCAGCCGCCGCAGTCGCGTCCACCCATGTGGGCGCGTGAGGATGCTGGCGAGAGCTCGATGATGACGCCGTCGAGTCGAAGGTGAGGAGCATCACTAGTCTCCGAGCCGCTGACCCGTGCAACGTCAAGTGCCCAGTCGAGCCATATGGGCCTAGTAACCCTGTGCCTGAGGTGAGCTTTGTTTGCTTTGTTCATCTTGTATCTTCTGTTGAATCGTTTTGCTTGACTCGAATGCTTCATTGCTGACAGGGTCGTTCGAGCTACGTCAGTCTCCCTCCGTTGATGGAGAATGGACCTCATGAAGAGGCAGAGTTCCCTGAGGACGAGGGTGATGACGATGAAGTTCCCTCCGCCACTCTCCGAGTGAAGAGTTGGAGGAGGATGATGAAGACGAGGAGCCGCTGCGGAAGCGGCAGAGGCGAAAGGGTGGCGACTCTGGTTCTGCCTCGTCGCCTGTGAAGGAGGCGGGTGTGGTCGAGGAAGAGACGAGCGAGTCCTCTTCGGGTGCTAGGCACCCGAGTGACCTGGCTGAACCTTTGGTCGTGCCTCCACTCGGCTCTGCACCGCCGATCGAGTTCGCGAGGATGGCCTCCGTCTCCTTGGGGAGTGAAGATGATGATGTCGTCAGGTTAGTCGCATAACCTTTGCTTTGTTTTTGTCGAGTGTGCTTTTTCACTTGCGGGTCTTGAATTGAATTTTCTTGCCACAGCGACCGTACCGGCGCTGCTGTTTCTTCCCCTCGTGAGATGGAGCACACTTCTGCTCCCATGATCGAGCAGACTGCGAGGACGACCGGAGAGGAGGCTGGCGGGTGACGTTTTGGCCTTGAAGGCTTCGACCTCCGCCATGCCTGAGAGGTCTGCTGATGCGACTCCGGTTGACGCTGGGCTGCTTGAGCATGTAAGTGTTCTTCGATTCCTTCTGCAAGATCTGTATCGGGTGCGCGTACAGCGCTCCCGATGGGAGTAGCCCCCGAAGATGCGCGTGACTAGAATAGTCGGGCGCAGATTGATGTCTTGTGTTTCCTGCAGCCATTTTATCGCCAGCAGATGGAGGGAGCCGCAGCCTTCGTTCGCATGGAGCAGGAGAGGGATCAGCTCCGCACTGCTCTGGAGCAAGCGAATAGTAAGTATGAACCCTTGTGTTCGAGGAGTGCTTCGACTGCCTTTATTGCTAACTTTGTTCCGTTGATCCGTAGGCGAGAAGGAGAGCATGAAGACGCGGGTCGCGGAGCTGGAGAAGTCGCTGGGTGAAGCCCAAGAGCGGGAACAAGCTCGGGATGCTCTGGAGAAGACCCAGGTCGACCGCTTGCTCGCACTCGCAGATGTTGTTGGAAGTAAGTTTTTCGGCTCCGTGCCTACTTTGTCTTTCGTCGACTTCTGACGTCTTACGTGTGGATTTCTTTGAACAGAGAATTGCGGAGGTGCTCCTCCAGAAGGGACTTCTAGCGAGAGTGTCGGCTGGCGCAGGCTGTTGGCTTCGTCGACCGCGTCTGCGCATATGCATCGGCAGCGCTGCAACAGTCGACGGCGGCCCTGCAGAAGTCGACGGAGGCCTTAGCGACTGTGCACCGGAGCATCTTTCCGAACCAGCCACCACCAGCTGCTGTGACGCACTCGCGGCTCCATTCGAAGGCAATTCGAATGTCCTGGCGGACTTCACGCCGCGCAGACGGTACGCGGCTCAGAGCTCACTTTCCAGCTGCTTCTTGGTCACCAAGTCGTAGGTGATTTTGAGAAGGTTGTCAGCGACTTCCCTCGGAAGCCTGATGGCAGAACCGCGTCCCTTAGCGGTGTGAAGGTGCAGGCGAGCCAGCTAGCTGCGAAGTTGGTCGCCACCTTCGAGAGGAGAATTGCCAAAGCTGCAGAGTTGGCTGCTAGGAAGAGCCGTTCCCAGTCTGAGTCTGTAGTGTAGACTTTTTCCTTTTAGGACTGTGCTTCTGCTTTTGGGCTTGAGTCTGTAATGCACTTTATATTGTGCGAGTGAACATGCTGATGATGAAATGTGAATTCACTCCCTCGGGGTGCAGTCACCAGTATTTTTTGATATCTGGCTTGGATGAATTATGTTGATTCTTTTCCTGGCTTGACGCTGTCGATTCTTGGCAGTCTGATATGGGCGAAGCTCCTGACTTGCTGGAACGACTGGCGCGGGCGATGAGGAAGATACCACTTCGGCTGCGCCTACTCGTCGCCGCCGTCAAGCTCCTCCAGCTCCTGTGCGAAGCGTAAACGACCAGAGAGTGCTCACCTTCATGAGGAACAAGGTGGTTGAGCTCGAGTCGAAGTTGAAGAATGCTGAGTTGGAGCTGGAGCGATTGAGGTCGCGGCCCGTTGCGCCGTTCTCCCAGCGTGAAGAGTTTCTGCTTGGCGAGATGGACTTGATCGGTCGACAGCTGCAAGGTTGGACTTTAGCGTTTTTCCTTCGGCTTCAGTGTCTACTTGCTATGCTTAATGCTTGGCCTTGATGCAGATGTCAACTCTGACTTGACGGCTGAGCAGCTTCGAGTGGATGAGCGGGTAGAGAAAGAGGCCGCCGGCGACTCACCCGAAGCGCGCCAGTTTTGGTCGAACAAATCCAGAGGTAATACTGGCACGAATGCTGGATCGCACCTGGCGGGCTGCTGTACTCTTAGAAGGTTGCAGAAAAACCCTCTGGCAGATCAACAAGGTGTACTTTCCTCACAACGAGCAGCCGAATGGACTGACTGCGCTTCTGGAGAGGTTCCGTGAAGGCGGTGCGTTGAAGGAAGTCGTGCACGCTCAACTTGTTGCCGGGGCGAACGTGGCGTTGGCGTACGTTCGAATGCACCGGCCTAATCTTCCATTGCACAAGGTGCTTGACGGCTTGCCTGGAGAGGGTGACTATGCCGATACTCTTGCGGCTGCGCGCCAGATGATTCAGCAGGTTCAGAACTTCAGCGAGCACCTTGTAGGGCCACTTGATGCGCCAAAGGGCGAGCCTGTAGAATAAGAGCAGTAGAGTGCTGTTGCGTAGCGTTAGCTTGTAAAGAAATTTTTCCAAGTGGAAATATGAGTGTATGTATGTCGAGGTGGGGGTAGCCCCCAAGTTAGTAAATTGTATCTTGTGGACCTCTGTAAACCTGTATGGCGCCCCGAGCGGATCGAGTGCGGCCTAGGATTTTGAGTTAAACCTGTGCGGCGCAGCCCCGAGTGCGGCACTGACTTGGACCCGTGCGCGCAGCCCCGAGCGCTCGGGTGACGTCCAAAGGTTTTGCGAGTGACCTGTATGGCGCCCCCGAGTGCGTCGGGTGACGGCCTAGGCTTGACTTAGACCTGTGCGGCGCAGCCCCCGAGTGCTTCGGGTGGCGGCCAAGGACTTTGCGAGTGACCTGTATGGCGCAGCCCCCGAGTGCGTCGGGTGACGGCCTAGGCTTGACTTAGACCTGTGCGGCGCAGCCCCCGAGTGCTTCGGGTGGCGGCCAAGGACTTGCGAGTGACCTGTATGGCGCAGCCCCCGAGTGCGTCGGGTGACGGCCTAGGCTTGACTTAGACCTGTGCGGCGCAGCCCCCGAGTGCTTCGGGTGACGACCGAGGATTTTGCGAGTGACCTGTATGGCGCAGCCCCCGAGTGCGTCGGGTGACGGCCTAGGCTTGACTTAGACCTGTGCGGCGCAGCCCCCGAGTGCTTCGGGCGGCCAAGGACTTTGCGAGTGACCTGTATGGCGCAGCCCCCGAGTGCGTCGGGTGACGGCCTAGGCTTGACTTAGACCTGTGCGGCGCAGCCCCCGAGTGCTTCGGGTGGCGGCCAAGGACTTTGCGAGTGACCTGTATGGCGCAGCCCCCGAGTGCGTCGGGTGACGGCCTAGGCTTGACTTAGACCTGTGCGGCGCAGCCCCCGAGTGCTTCGGGTGGCGGCCAAGGACTTTGCGAGTGACCTGTATGGCGCAGCCCCCGAGTGCGTCGGGCGACGGCCTAGGTTTATGTTGCTTTTTGACTAAAAAAGTAAAGGGGAGAGCTTGTTCCACAAATCACTTCATTGATTTTTGCGAGCAGGCCGCCTCATTAAAACCCTTCCAGTCCCCTCAGGTACCCTGGTAAGGGAAAGAGTGCGTCTGGAACCTGCCGCTTCTTGAGATGTACACTTTGTTACAAGGGGAGTCGATTAGGCGTAGAAGCGGCGCAGTTGCGCCACGTTCCACGGGTTGCTGCAGACTGTCCCTGTCTTCGAGTCCTTCAGGCGGTAAGCTCCGCCGCCAATTGCCTCTGTCACGACGTATGGACCTTCCCAGGGGAGGCTAGCTTGTGCACCTTCTTCTGTTTTAGGCGGAGGACAAGGTCTCCGGGGACGAACGCTCTGGGCCGCAGTCGCCGTCCGTGATAGTTGCGTAAGTCTTGCTGATACACGGCTGTGCGGGTAAGGGCGATGTCGCGTGCTTCGTCCAGGGTATCCATGTCATCCTCGAGTGCTTCTTCTGCCTCGGACTCGTCGTAGGCCACCACTCGGGGTGCATCGAACTTGATGTCGCATGGCATGACTGCTTCTGCGCCGTAGACCATGAAGAATGGCGTGTACTGAGTGGATCTGTTTGGCGTAGTGCGCAGGCTCCACAGTACAGACGGCAGCTCCTCGACCCAGGCGCCTGCGGCGCGCTTCAATGGCACTCGCAGGCGCTTCTTGATACCCTTGCAGACTAAACCATTGGACTTTTCGACTTGCCCATTGGATTGCGGGTGCGAGACTGATGCGTAGTTGAGCTTGATGCCTTGTTCGGAGCAGAAGTCCTTGAATTCTTCGGCTGTGAAGTTCGTGCCGTTGTCGGTGATGATGCTGTTCGGCACCCGAACCTGAAGATGATGGACCTGATGAAGTTAACTGCTGAGGATGCAGTCGAACTTGTGATAGGCACGGCTTCGATCCACTTCGTGAACTTGTCGACTGCCACCAAGAGATGCGTGTGTCCTCCTGGCGAGGACTTCTTGAGTGGACCCACCATGTCGAGCCCCCATTGAGCGAAGGGCCAGGCAAGTGGGATGGTCTTTAATGCTGAAGCTGGCGCGTGCGGTTTGTTGGCGAACTCCTGGCAGCCGAGGCATTTCCTCACGAGTTCTCTCTGCGTCTTGCATTGCGGTGGGCCAGTAGAATCCGGCTCGTAGAGCTTTGGCCACTAAGGCTCTACTGCTGGCGTGGTGCCCGCAGATGCCAGCGTGGATCTCGAGTAAGATGGCTTGACCGTCGACTGGGTCGACGCACCTTTGGAGTACTCCTGAGATGCTTCGCTTGTATAGCTCCCCCTTGATGATGGTGAAGCCTTTCGAACGGCGAATAATGCGCTTGGCTTCGACTGAGTTGACTGGCAGTCTCTGGTGCAGCATGTACGCCAGATATGGGCTCGTCCAGGTGGGCTCGACTAGCAGAACCTCCATTGGTTCCTTCTCTTCTGCCTGGCGGGTCGGCGGTGCTCGTTGATGGTGTGGAGGGTCCGGGCGTTGGTCGAAGTTTGACGGACCGCTGCGTGATGCGCTCAAGGAAGACGCCGGTGGCACCTGCGCCTTGTCTGAGCCCAGGTTGGCGAGGGCGTCGGCTTCCTCGTTGCTTTCGCGGCCGATGTGTCGCAATCGCAGCCGTCGAAGGTGCCCTCCAGCTGGTTGTACAGGTCTCTGTAGGCGATCATGTTGTCGGCGATGGCGTCACAGGCCTTCATGGTTTGCTGCACGACGAGGTAGGAGTCGCCGTAGATCATGAGGTGAGTGGCGCCGCAGTTCTTGGCCATTCGCATGCCATGGATTAGGGCTTCGTACTCAGCCTCGTTGTTGGAGGTGTTGGGAAGTCCATCTGTAGCACGTACTTCAGCTTGTCGCCTTTGGGGAGATGAGGATGACTCCTGCCCCGGCTGATCTGAACTTTTTTGAGCCGTCGAAGTACATTGTCCATGCGTTGGACAGGTCGGGGACATCTGGCAGCTGGGCCTCTATCCACTCGGTGGTGAATTCTGGGAGCACTTGGGCCTTGATTGACTTCGGGTGAGCGTACTTCAGCCCCCAGGGTCCTAGCTCGACGACCCACTTAGCGACTCGTCCTGTCGCGCATTGGTTGGTCAGGATGTCGGAGAGCCCGGAGGAGCTTACCACCGTGATCGGGTGCTCGGAGAAGTAATGGATTACTTTCCTTGAAGTCATGAAAACTCCGTAGGCCAGCTTCTGGTAGTGCGGGTAGCGCTGCTTGGACAGGGTCAGCACCTCGCTGAGGTAGTAGACAGGTCGCTGTACAGGGTGGCTGTGCCCTTCTTCTTCTCGTTCGACTACGAGTACCGTGCTGACCACCCTGTTTGTGGCTGACACGTAGAGGTATAGCGGCTCGTTCTCCAGTGGAGCCACCAGTACTGGGGAAGTCGTGAGTGTTTTCTTGAGTTGGTCGAACGCAGCTTGTGCTTCTTCTGTCCACTCGAACTTGTCTGTCTTTTTCATCAGTTGGTAGAAAGGCAGGGCCTTTTCTCCCAACTTACTTATGAACCGGCTGAGAGCTGCGACTCGGCCGGCTAGGCGTTGCACCTCGTGAAGCTTGGTCGGTGCTGGCATTGCGAGTATGTTTTGCACCTTCTCAGGGTTGGCTTCGATTCCTCTTGCAGAGACGAGGTACCCAAGCAGTTCTCCGGCTGGCACGCCGAAGACACACTTGTCTGGGTTCAGCTTGATCTGATACTCGTCGAGGGCAGCGAAGACCTTGCGGAGGTCGGCGATGAGGGTGTCCTCCTTGCGGGTGGTGACGACGATGTCGTCGACGTAGACTTGGACGATCTGCCCGATGAGCCCTTTGAGGCATGCTTGCATTGTGCGCTGGTACGTGGCGCCAGCGTTCTTCAACCCGAAGGGCATCGTCTGGTAGCAGAAAACGCCGTCGGGTGTGATGAATGCTGTCTTCTCCTCATCGTCGACGTTCAGTCTGATCTGCTGGTAACCTGAGTAGGCGTCCAGAAGACAGGCGTTCGCCTGCAGTCGAGTCGATGATCTGATCATCCGCGGGAGCGGAAATGGTCCTTGGGGCAGCATTTGTTTAGGGCGGTGAAGTCGACGCACATGCGG